>MU223104.1:2774986-2795106 GCA_018584345.1 Thuja plicata
TTTCATTGCATTCTTCCAATTAGAATCATTACAAGCATCTTCAACACTTAAAGGTTCAATCTGTGAAAGTAAACATACCTCTTCATCCATTGCTAGACTTTTTTCTTTTGATCTAGTCAAAACACTGATGCTCTGATCTCCAATGATATCATCTTTAGAGTGGTATCTAGATGTGAATTTTGGAACCTTAGGTGTGACTTCTTCTTATATAATTTGTGATCCTTCTCTGCTTGATTCAGGGTCATTGCATGAGACATCAATGCAATCATACATTTCTTCAATAACAGTATCTTTGCTGCTAGGCCTAGGTTCATCTTCAATCATAGGTGCATATTCATAGTATCTTTCTTGAACCATAAACTTCTCATCAATTTTTACATGAGTACTTTCAATTACCTTTTTCAATCTCAAATTAAAACATCTATATGCGTTGCTTTTTGTAGAGTAACCAAGGAAAACACCTTCATCACTTCTGGCATAAAACTTACCAACACCATCATCTCTCTTGATGTAGCACTTGCTACCAAAGATTCTGAAATACTTTACTATAGGTACATTACCAAACCAAAGTTCATAGGGTGTCTTATTCATGCCTGGCCTCAATTGAGTTATGTTGATAGTATAGACAGTTGTATTCACTGCATCTCTCCAATATGTGTGCGCAAATTTTCCTTCAATCATCATAGTACGCATTGTATCAAGTATAATCATGTTCCTCCTTTCTGCTATCCCATTCTGCTGAGGGGTTCTAGGTGCACTCAACTGTCTTTTAATTCCATGTTCTCCACAATAGTCATAAAACTGATTAGAGGTGAACTCTCCTCCTCTATCTGATCTCAGACATTTCAGTTTTAATCCAGATTCATTCTCAACCTTAGCCTTGAATATTTTTAACTTCTCAAAGGCTTTAGATTTCTCCTTTAAGAATGCAACCCACATCATCCTAGAAAAATCATCAATTAACAAAATGAAATACCTTTCTCCATAGTATGATCTTGTTTGGGTAGGACCACAGAAATCTATATGTACTAGGTCCAATTTGTTTTCAGCTAAGTTCTTCTTGCTTCTAAAGGAACTCCTTACATGCTTTCCCATAACATATTCCCTGCATATTGTGTCAACTAGTTTTGCAACACTAGGAAGGTCTATGACTGTGTTGACATTACTTATCTTTACTATGTTATCAAAATTTATATGACATAGTCTCTTATGCCATAACCAATTGTCATCTACTTTTGCAACAAAAAAACTTACATCAGAATTGAGCTGAAAAACATTACCTTTTGTTTTGGATCCTGATGCAATCATGTCTCCATCCTTGTTGTTAATGATGCACTTGTTGTCTTTGAACTCCAAATGATAACCTTTGTCAAGTAGCCATCCAACACTTAGTAAGTTATGATGTAATCCATCAACATATAGAACATCATCTGTCTTGTTCTTTCCATCTAAAGTGATAGAACCTCTGCCTATGATAGGTTTAGGAGTGTTATCTCCAAATCTAACCATACCACCTTTGTATTTGTCTAAATGAATATATCTGTCTTTTTCACCTGTCATATGATGAGAGCATCCACTATCAATGATCCAATCAGTTATGATGTCTGCTTTCGAAATTAAGGCTAACTCTTGTTCTTCCTTTTCATCTGCAATGTTTATTTCCTCAAGGAACCTTTCCATGTCTCTAAGGGCAATGAATCCAATTTCATCTTCTCCTGAATCTTCATTAGCTACACCTTCTTCAGCATGATAAAATTCCTTCTTATATTTGGGTTTGTAATCAAATCTGAACTTCTTGACTCTTGTGGGACACTTAGATGCAAAGTGACCAATCTTGTTACATGAAAAGCATTTGAATGGAAGCTGTCCTTCATATTTTCCTTTTCCTTTCTTTTCTATTTTAGCAATCATAGCAATTATTTCTTCTAGTTCTTCATCAAATTCTTCTTTCTCATTATGACTGGAGATGTGTAAGGACTTATTACCATGGACTGAGGCTTTGAAAGTTGTTTCACTTTTAGGTTCAGTCTTCAATCTTGATATCTCAAATGCAAAGATTTTGCTGATCAAAGTCTCTCTCTTGAAGTATTGTGAGAATTGCATGGTTTCCTCTAGAATACTTATCTTGTTTTCATAGTTTGATGTTAAAGTAGTTAGAAACTTGTCCATTATATCTTCTTCTGATATTTCTCCACCATTATTTCTGATTCTAGAGACTGCTTCATTTATCCTTTGATTGTAAGCTCTAATGTTTTCTTTAGGTAACATCTCAAGACTATTGTATTTCTTTTTCCATGTCTTCCTGCATGCATTATTTTCTTGAATATCTCCTTCAAACATATCTTCTAAATACTTCCATATGGTATATGCTATGTCGATTTTCTTGATCTCAGAAAATTCACTGTCAGATAAGGCACTGATTAGGTCATCTTTAGCAATTGCATTATTGTCAAATGTTTCCTTTTTTCTATTAGTAGCATCATCCTTTGCAAGGTATTTCATAGATGGACTTACAACTTCTTGTGTAGCAATTTCAAAGATCTCAAATCCAACACACTGTAGATGTGTTATCATTTTGTTTTTCCAATCCAGATAATTTTCTCCATCAAACTTAGAGTTTTCTTTTCTGAAGTAAGACATCTGATCTACCTTAAGCTATTAGGCTTCTTCTCCAAGGCACTTGGCTCTGATACCAATTGTTAGAATAGTCCCAAAGGATAATTGAGAGGGGGGGTCAATTAGTTATCATTAACTTTAATTCTTTTTACTTCCTTAACTTTAGAATACAACCAAGTAAATGCTTAATCAGATAACACAGTACACAACACACAGTTTGATTATGGGGAAACCAAATGGTAAAAACCTCGGTGGGAATTAACACCCACAATGAACTATACTTGTTCATAGTAATCCCTATTAGAAGATATTTCAACCCTGTTAGGAGTTGTAATTTACAATGCAATAAGTATAGTGAGCTAGTTAAGGGTTGGACCCTATTAGGAGTCTTTTAAAAAATAACCCTATTAGGGGTGGTGGACTCACTGTCCAAAAGCTCACTGCTTAATGGTGAAGGATACAACCTTCTATATAACAAATATACACTATATCTGATGATGAAATGTAGATTAGACATGCTATCTTGATCAGTTCCAGTGTATTACAATCTTTCACTTCTCCTTCACATAGACTCTTGATGAATGAACCACATCTGATATTCTGCTTTGTACATATTCTATCTCTTTTTGTATCATTCACACTTAGCGTATCACAATTGACTTACTATAAGTATCTTCCTTAATGTATGAGGTCATGGGACCTGTAAGACAACTCTTCATAACATCCTTGTCGGCTCTACTAAGCATGCAAGCATAATTACAACCGCGCAAGTATAAACTGAATAGATGCGATGCTTCACTAAGTCGGCCTCACCAAATTAACTCTAACTTTGCAATATTTTTGAAACACATTTGGCGCCTTTAGATAACTATCATAAACTCATAACTAATCATGAATATAAACACGCATATCCTAAAGATAGGTGAAACTCAAGAAACACATTACATACGTCAGCTCTGAATAGATACTCTTCCAGAACTGTAACTGCCAATAAAAAAATTACACAACTAGACTAAAACATCATATCTGAATCTGTGTGTATGAACATAACATAACAAACATATCAAAAACATGTAGCTAACCACGCAAGTCTTCATGTCATCATATGGATAAGTACATACAGAATCACTACTATGTATTATATATTGTCATCAATGACAAACATACAATCAATCAACTGAACATAATCAAATCTCCAACAATGGTTGAGTCCTATAATCTGTTGTGCAATCAACTTGAATTTGCACTTGTAGTAAAGGAAAAGGGCCATAAAGGGCATTCATCATCAAAGTATGATGAGGACAGTGATGATCAATATTCAGTTCCTAGCTCCCCTCTAGTAAATTAGCCATTTGTTTAAGAACAGGCAGCTGAGGGATAAAATGTGATTGACCTAACAGAGGTCCCAGAGAGTGAGGTCACTGATGAGCCCCACCAAAGAAACAAAGATTAGAAATAGGGGAGCCATCACATGACATGAAGAAAGAGAAGAAAAATGATAGAATAGGTGCTCTTATCACTAGTGATACAACTTATGATCATCAGCTTAGGAAGAAAATCAGACAAGGAAAAAATTTGCAAAAGGATGAGGAAGAGGAAATTGGATTACCTCTTCTGACATGCAATAATGAAAGCTTGCTACACGAAGAGAAATTATTAAAAAATGATAATTTTATTAAGACTAAAGAGTTCAAAGAATTTCTTATCTGGAATGAACAAAGGAAAGTAGGTGCACAACTATAGTTGGTAGGAGGAGATCCAGTGACAAGTGAGGCCTTGCAAGTATTGCAGGATTATGATCTTGGTTCCGAATAGATCACACCAGGAGTGGCTAGGGAACTGGTAATGTCCAGTGGGATGTTATTGGTAGAAGGATGGATTTAGCCTCAGCCTTAATAATAGACAAAATAAGAAAGCAACCTGATGTCAAGTTGTCATCATAAATAGAGGTTGGAGAGATGACAAGAGGATTTTGATACAATCCAAAATCCCAGGCCCTAGCAATGTGGAGCTTATCTCCAAAGAATCGAAATCCATCGATGTTAAATATACAAGAGAAAATGGAAGGGGACAAGATCATGTGGTGTGTCCAGAACACAAGAGACTTGGATATTTCCCAAGTTCTCACCCATTTTGCATAGTTAAATGAAGCCAAGGCTACCCAGATGTTTGAGAGATTCAAGAAATTGGCTAGTGAAACCAATGACATAGTCAAGGACATGGAATTGGGTTTGATTAAGATTAAGGTGTAAGAGAATCTGATAGAATAATTTACACAAAAACTGCTAGATATGCTTGAAGTTGCCCCTGCAGAGCACAAAGAAGGAAAAGATGCAGAAATACAAATAGAGGAAACAGAGCATGCTGCAGCAGAAACAGGGCCAGGGACTAGTGAGCACAATAATGTTGTTTTGGATGAACTGACTAAAATTTTGCAGCATAGGATTAATATAATAAAGGATAAAATATATATAGTTTATGGAGCCTATGGAAATTTTCTATGCCTGCAAGTAGAAGTTAATAATTTTGTTTCAATTTTGATCCCATACTATGCAACATGGTCAGGAAGAACAAGATTGTTCGAGAGGTTGGCATCTTTCCAACCACATAGATCAGACCTGCCATAGGTGGTAACCTAGGATGGGGTTAAAATAGAACAAATAGGAGCAATCTTTTCCTTTTACAAAGGCAAATCTAATCAGATCGAGGAAAGACTAAATATGTTTGGGCCTAGTTACAAAAAATTTGTGCCTCCAATCAGATCAGAAGACAATCAAATCAAGCCACTAGGGGTATGGGGCTCAGAATTTGACACTGTGCTACCTAGTAAAGAGGTATATGTTACTGACAAGGGTGAATTGGATATGCAAAGATACAATAAGATTTTTGATGAAGCAATCAAAGAAGAAATAGATTTCAACAAGTTCATCACAGATGTCAAGAGCATTATAGATTCCATGTGGGAGAGACAGAAGGCCTAGTTGGAAAACATATAGAGATTTGAATAGCCAAAGGAAGAAGATGTTACAACATGGGATGTATTAACAAAGCCCAGGAAGAAAAATCTTGTCACTGTTGACTTGGATATTACAGATGAAGAATAGGACACATGGCACCTAATCTTTGAGCACAAGAAGGTTAGCTATCTTTAAGACTAGTGTAAATTATCCTATAATTGTGGTCACTAGGTCTCGCAACAAATATCATATGCTATCCTGAACACATACAGACAAAGGCACCAAAGATCACTTGAAGACAAAGACAAAATCATATCTTATTCTTAATTTTTGTCCATCCACCATTTGATTCTTTCCTGTCTTTTGTCTTTTCTATATTTTAGGGTTAGGTCTTAAAACCATCTAAAGATTATTGCATCCTTACTTCTTAAGGATTCCAAGATGGTTTTATCCTATGAATAGAGCTTATTGTAACATTTTGAAAGATGATGGAATATAATTACAAGGTAGACTACTACAATTTTGTCTGAGCCTCTATACTTTTTATCTATTGTATGCATTTTGAAGCAGTTAGACATTAATAAAATACATTGCAATTTATATTTTATATCTTGTGTTGTCTCTTTTATTTCTATTCAAGATTTAATGTATTTATTTGTAAGGCATTTAAATACATCATCTACAAGGTAGTTGTGCAGTCATTTGTGAGGTCCTTTAAGGAAGGAATAATTATTTTAAGTGATTCTAGGAAGCTGAATGTTGATGTTTAAGATCTGATAAATAAAGATATAGGAGTGAGTGGATAGTTTGCAAGGCATTCTATCTAGGTTGAAATTATTTTTATTAGTCACCTAATTGTGGATTTGCATTCAAGATTGACTCTGTAGCCCATAGGATCAGGCACTGGTTTATAGTTTTACAAGTAATTGTTCATACAATTATTCAATTACATTACATTTATAAGAAAGCATACATTCATAAGTAATTGTACCAACATAGTATACAATTCAAGTGTGCTAATTCCTTTAAGAGAGAATCAAATAGGTTGTCCCTCCTAAGTTCATAAGAACTATAAAAGGAAGAAGGATGAGAATCCTTATTGCATTACTATTTTCTATTGTCAAGATAATAGTTTGGCTCATTAAGCTCTGTATCAGATTATTCATAGTCATTTGCATAGTTATCTATTTATTGATACAGTAAAAGGCATTCAACAAGTTAGTAGGAAGACATAATCCACTATAATTGATATTTTCAATCAGTAATCATTCATAGGTAATACCTGCCTGAGTCAGTAGATCTCAAAAAAAGGATCTTGATCATATCCAATCCTTATCAATTAGGCTTTTCTTACATATAGAATATTGGAAATATACAAGAGCAATAATTATTATGGTTTTAAAAAGGTACTTACAAGAAAATTCCCTAACACCAACTAAGGAGTAAGTTGCATATATTTTTACAAGGCCACTACCTAAGGATATGCTTGAGTATCTGAGAGGCAACTTGGGGTTTATTCCCCTACTTGATAAGAATTAAAGTGATGTTGTTGCATCAGTATAATTTTTTGTATTGCAAATATTTTATTAGATTGTTGTAATAAGGGGCTACTCCTTAGGGCGAGAAGTCAGTGGTAAAGGTACTAATTACCTGATTGTTATCAATGGTATGGATTCTTTGGAATTGTTATCCAAAGGGGAGAGAAGTGACAAGAAATGCCAAGCTATTAGTTGAGATAGATCAATGAGAAAGGGGGAGACACTTAATAGTTGGACATATCAAAACATAAGAAGAGTAGATTATCTGAGTGACAAGATGTTGAGTTGCCATCAATTCCAAAGTGGAAAATTGTTGGCATAACTTCTGACTTAGATGGTTAGTGTTATGGTACAAATTTGGTGTTGTGATGATCAGTTATTGTGTTGACATTGATGTGAAGTATTTACCTAGTATTATTATTTTGTTACCATATATATGAGAAGGATGAATAACATGTTTCAGGTCATTTCAGTGGTTGTGATCCGTAAGGGAGACCTGAGTGTGTCTATAGAGGATAAATCTCTGATGGAAACTATTGAATGTATTATTTGAGTAATTTATGTTTGATTGAAGTATGATAGGTCAACTGTTAAAATAATTTATGTAATGATTGATTTGGTCGGTTTGTCAAATCTATCTTGAGATAGCTGGCACAATCATAAGATCATGTTGTTGATGCAGTGTTTAGTTGATGATTTTGACCGCAACTGATTTGGATGATTGGTAATCTTTTTTTGGGGTTTCAGAAGTTGTTTCAGTGAAAGTTGGTAATCTTCTTGAGCTACCGATGGTAGATCTTAATTTGGAAATTAGTGATCGAGTTGTAGTGAATCATGTGTATTCCAGCTATCATGATCACATGTCTCAATTCATTTGAGGTGATGTGTTGGCTTTACATTGATTGAGATAGACATTTAATCAAGATGAAGACTGAGTTAGTCAAAACATGTTTGACTATTATTGACAAAATTAATTGTATGAGTCTATCATGTGGCCAACCAATTTGGTAGAGATGTTTGTTATATTAGGATATGTTTTTTGGTCTGATCTCTCTAAGCGTGAAGATTGGAAGATATTTTCAATTGTGTTTTCTAATGATTAAGGTGGTGGCCGCCTTAGGGCTTGAGTAGTGATATTTGTATCATAAAATAAAATATTTGTGGGTGTAGATCATTTGTGTGAAGGTATGATCAAGCCAAAGTATTATAGAGAAATATTAAAAGTCAATTAATGTGTTATAGAGGATTTGATAAAGTAAAGGAGTTTCTATTTTCCACATCATAAGTCCCTAACACGTTTCTTACTTTAAATCCCTTAACTGGATAGGTCCTAACATATCTTATTTGTAAATCTCTTAACAAAGTGGCTCATTAACTAGAGTTTTAAATCTCCTAATAGAGTTACTCCTAATAGGGAAAAGCTCCTAAAAGGGCTAGAGACAAATCCCATAAATGGGTGGCATCTAATAGTGTCTTTGTAAAATCATAACAAGGTTAAGGTCCTAGTAGGGTGTACTTCAGAAGAGTTCATTATTTGTAGGCCCTCATTCCCATGGTGGTTTTCACCCATTTAGGTTTCCACGTGAAAATATTTGTGTTATGTGTTTCATTCTTTGTTTTGGTTATATTTATTGGTTAAGTTTCATTTTCCTATCTATTGATGAGATTGTGAATATTTGTTTTGAGTTAAGGAAGAGATAAGTTGCAGATATATTAGTATACTAATTCAGCCCCCCTCTCAATATTCTTGGACCTTTACAAGTAACAACCACACTATTGGGCACACTAGATAGGACACCATTTAGATCATCTTCAATTGACTTAAATGGATGTTTCTTGAATTCAAGACTTGGCCTCTCAGTAATCTCAACAATAATCAGTGTGTCCATCTTACTAGAAAAAAATTCAAGCTAAAATATTTGAACAAATACATTTTTAATCACCACCCAACGAGAATTAAAAACCCTTTCTATTCCTTTCACAAAAACAGTGCAAATCCTTCAATCGACCACCTTGAGTGTTGTCAAACTTCTCAACCTTTACTTATGTTAATCTATGTCTTCTCTTGGATGTATAGGTGGATAATGAGACCTAAAATAACCTTTATCTTCCATCGCATATATAACATTAATTGCTTCACCGATTGATAAAAAACAACATATAGATTCAAAGATCTTATTAGCGGTCAACCAAATATTCATGTGATTAAACAAAACATCATGCCATACTTCAAAACAACCAAATACATCTAATTATGTAAATATAACTTACTACACATGCATCTAGGGTGTCTTCAATGGATTCAACAATTCTTGATCCCTCTAAGTCAAAGATGACTTAGTTTGATGACGGATTCTCCACACCTAGAGAAGATGTATAATCTCCTAAAGATTTTCTTTCATTTTTCTTTAGCCAAGTCTTTCTAATCTGATTCTTTATCTCTTCAACATTCATAATCTTCTTTTCCTTTTTATTCTTTGACTAATTAACTATTTGGTTCACCTTATTGTTCCTTTCTCTACAAAACCTTGCAATGTGTCCTATCTTGTGGTAGTGAAAACACACCATACCAATTAATCTCCAAGGTCTTGAATTGCCTCTACTTTTCCTCAATATATAGTTGATTTCCATGTGACCATAGTTGTGACAATTTGAACATGTAACACTCCACTAGTTCTCATTCTGAGAAGGACTTGGTCGATTCACTTGTAACCATTGATTGTTCAACCTTGTCCTTTACTCACTAGCTCTATGATCATATTTGTTGCAATTTAACAATAACCATGAAAAGGACTTGGTATAGGATTAAATCTAATACTTGGAACACTAGATCTAATATTTATCTTGCATACATTAGTAGTATGTCCAGCCTTATGACAATTGAAACAAACTGGTTTATAAGATCTCTTACCATATTTCCTTTGATTCATGTCAGGTATAATCTTTTCACCTTGATTAGTCTTTTTGGTACTTGAAGATTCACCAGCCTCATGAGTAGTGTACCCTAAAATATGAATCTCCCCATGCATCCTCTAATTCTTAAGTTTTTCATCAAGTTTTGTAGAACTTTCATTAAATTTTTTGAGTAAATCATTTACAACCTTCAACTCATATTTCAGCTTCTCATTTTTATTTCTCACATTTTCATTCTTCATTAGGGATTATGTATTCTCTTCATTTGTCTTATGTAGATGTACATGCAATATACCAAAATTTTGTTCAAATTTGAAGAGCTCATCCACCTTATCTTTAGGGCTTCATATTTGGCTTTTAGGGCTTCCTCTGCAATTTTCCTCGCTTCTTTTGTTGTCTTCCTTTCTTCCATTTCTTCACCCATTCTGATTGACAAAGATTCTAATTCTCTATTTATGTTCTTCTTGTCTCTATGTAACTACTTATTCTCTTGAGACAATTCTTCCAAAGCTACTTTTGATCCACTTTGTTCAAATAGTTGTTCAAGTTGCTCAATAAGTTCATCTCTTTTTTATCTTGTTTTGAAGAGTTGTTATTTTAGCCTTTCAATGAATGATCGACATCTACAAGTTGCTTCACAATTTTCCTTTGATACCTTAAACCCTCCATATGTCCCTCAAGAATCCTCCTCAAGCTATTATGATTCTTCAAGGGGACTTAAATCTGATACAAATTGTTAATGTTATAAGGCACTGAGAGTGGGGGTGAATTAGTGCAACCACAGATCTACAAAAAATTTTCATCAACTTCCAAAGCAACCAACATGAAAAGATAAATATAACATAAAAACTTAACAAAACATGCATCCACAAAATCAAAACAAAGACACCAAATATTTTGCATGGAAACCCTTTTTAGAGGGAAAAAACATGGTGGGAATTATCACCCACAAATATAACTAGTGCACCAATAAGATATGCCCTTTTAGGAGGATAACTTCACCTTGCTAGGGGTATACCCAGCTAAGAGTATCTATAGCTTGGTTAGGAGCTTCTACAAAGTCCTGTTAGAAACTACCCTATTAATGGATTTGAAACTCCTTCTGAGAGTCACTTGATTAGAGGATTTAGACTTTAGACATTTTAGGATCTTGCATACCCTATTAGGAGTAAGCTTGTTAGAGTGTTTTGAGCGCAAGCCTATTAGAACTTTCCTTGAGAATGAGCTCAAATAAAATGATCTAAATGTAGCACACTCTGCCTAATAGATCTACTCCAGTACTGCTCAGATAATTGCTCTGACCACACAAAATTGGCCTACAACATTTACAATCATCGTAACATCAATAACTCACTTTTCTTTTGGTTTTTATCTCTTATAAACATATTTAGGTCAGTGGAACACCCCTAAAATGTGTTATCAGAGTTGACCTTTAAGTCTCCATCAAAATTCCTAAGAGATAACACCAACATAGGAAATTAACATTCTCAAGGTTGACCCTTAAGAATACAATTCAAAAATGAAATTATCATTGATAAATAATTGACGCAACCTTGATTTCATCACCTTTTCTTGACCAGTTAACTATTCCATCTGATAACATTAATGCTTCCTTCAAATATTCATTTGTACATTGAATCTACTTACTAGATCATCAATGTAGGTAAAAATGACTCTATATATACTACCCGACCAATCACATCATATGAATAGTCCAGATCATCACCATGCAACACATTTACTATGACTGACTGTGTTATCACCAATTGACTAAATACTTCGAAAAATGCTTGTGTAATCACTTTCTTCACAAGTATAATGGATTCAATCAAGCTAGAAGACTTGTTGCTAGAAATGACAACACTAAAATATTCATCACATGATCTAGGATATGCTCATCTTTATCACATTCTATCACTTATCTCTAATGTTAATTTATAAATTAGCAATAAAAGTATGTTGCATATCAATATCAGGCACATGATAAGAAATTTGAGCATGCAAATTCCTAAATCTACAAATGAAATCACTAAATTTTTCTTTAACACCTTGTTTTCAATGAATTAAATCAATTAGAGATATTTTAAGACCAAGTTTGTTTTCAAATTGTTCAATGAAAGAATTAGAAAATTTCGAGAAGGAATCAATTGAAGAAGGAGGCAAGGAACAATACCATTACAAGTCTTTGTCTTGAAAGGTTCTAGTAAAATTTTTTTCCATGAACCTATAGTCATGAGAGAAATGAATACACAAGGTTTGGAAATTTTTTAAATGAGTCATGGGATCACCCTTACCATTATAAAAGTCAAGATGAGGAATCTCCATATATTGCGGGATAACAACATGAATAATATTCATAGACAAGGGAATAGCAATATCAAAAGTAGGAATGTTGAACTAGGATTGAGTCATGGAAGAAATTTTTTGTTGCAAATAAGATACAATTTGTGCTAAGATATGTATCGTAGAATTGGTAGAAATAATGGTAGGAGGAGAAACATGAGAAATGTTAGGAGCATTGTTGAAAATTAAAGAAATGATTGAGTATAAAAAGGGAAGACTATGGTAAGTGGGCATGGATGATGGAAATGAAAATCATGGCACACTTGAAGGGATATGAGGATAAATAGGATTAGGAAGACTCACATGTGTAGGATTGATAGGTTTAATTGAAGTTTTTATGATAGATGGCACGTAGGTGAACACACTCGGAATGGAAGTAGATATAGGCAAAGAGGTCTCAACACTTGTAATAGGTAGTATCAAACCTAAGTCTTCAGAAAAATCATTAATTTTCTTTTATATTTTTATGAATGGGATGTGAAAAGCTACGCAAGAGGTCAACGCCATGGTCATTATTATGAATAAGTTTTTTCAAGCCTTTTACAATGATAAGAGCCTCAGGATTGGAGTCATCTTGAAATTTTTCAAACTTTTCAAAGTCTTTGGAAATTTTTTGGAATTGAATAGGAGAACCTCTTAAAGTTTCATCTTCATCATAAGAAGAATGAGAAGAATTATTATCCATGATTGGATTAATGTCATTAAGATGCATTTTGGTCTCATCAAGATTCCTAGGAAATAAGGAGGTCTCAGGATTAAAGGAACCCATAAGTATATGGTTTCCTCTAACTCAAATTCTATAGGTAGGTCTCAAACTGATGAAGCTTGATGTACAAGGGAAATAAAGGAAATAAGAGTGCAATGCAATTTGAAAGAAATATGCAAAAGGAACAAACACATTAACTATCAAATTTAAACTAGATATGAGTACAAAAAATATAAAAAGATGTAAATGCATACAATATATATATATATATAATTGCAAAGGATAATCTAACATCAAAATCAGAATGGAAATTTACTAAGTAGGGTTCACCAAAATGTATCATAATAAATGTTGAACCATGCTAAATGTTATGTAGGAAGATGGCTCACAAAATAAAATTATGGATGTGGGATATCCTATGATAGATTAGGAATACCCCCAAAGGTTCACCCGCAAATCCAAAATTAGATCAACACAACCCAAGAGGATGAAGGGGTGCTAATTCAAGATCAAGATTTTAGGATGGAGTATTGGGGATGGATTCCTATAATGTCAAAGTGTAAATGATATGAAAGACTATGAAAGGAATTCCAAATATGATAAATGAAATGATTATTAACAATATATGATATCAGATCTGTGATGTGTAAAAGTAAATTGTAGATGAAAAGAATAACAATGAACTCACCTTGAAAGCTGGGAGAGGAGGAACAAACTTCAAATCTGGAAATCAATATCGCAGAACTATTGAAACAGGGAACTTTTCTGGATCTGTAACCCTAAGACTTATAATTCCCAACTGTGAAATTTTCAGATCCAAAGGACAATGTCAAATCAATTCGACTAAGTCCTAGAATAGTTAATACATATGAAAACTTCACACCATGTTACCATAGGAACCAGGGATATATCACACATAAGATAAGCATATTGCATATTGTAAACACCAAAAGATAAGCATATTCTAGGATGATGGAAATGCCACAACCAAGACCATAAATTGATCTACAACAACTTTGAACCCACTAATGGATAGAATCAGATATAACTTATCCAGAAACTAAATATAATTATTATACAAAAAAACCATCTAATATACTACATGAACATCCATGTAAAATGGATTCCTGGAAGAGATCTGAAATATAGAAGCTAATTATATCCACCAAAAACTTCATACTACTCCTCTCACAAAATTTCCTAGATAAATAAAGATGTATTTCAATAGCTAGAACAAAGACATCCATCATGATAATGCATTACCGAAAATAGGATGTATAGAATGAATTTGATCTGCGCAATATTGAAGCACAACCAACAGACAACCAACTGATACATAAATATAACTAGTACAAGGGTTTTGACATTAATGAAAAAAATGTTATAATCTCCTCAATACTCTCAAGAATCTTTCCACCTTACCAAAACAAATTGGATTCCATTGTTTAGAGGTCAAATAATATAGTGTGAGTAGAGACGACCAGGGGAGACAAAATCTACCCATAAGAGAAAAATTATAAAATTAAGAGATAAAATCCAACACATCCTTTCCCAACAAAACCTCTAATTTATATTTTATTTCCTCTTCTACTATTTTTCTTATTTATTTCCCTATGTCTAACATTATTATTACTATATTTAAATAGTTTTCTTATTGATCAAGTATTTATTTAAGATAATGAAAAACATTATTGTTGATACTCACAACATATAAAATCTTAATGGAAAAAGTTCTAATAGCCTATTTATATGGTTTGGAGGTTTCCTCACCTCTTGGTAATGAACTTTTTTTTCTATCCTTCTATGTTTTTATGGCACAAGTCTTTTGTTGACCTACCATCTTGCTAAAATCCTTAGTGAATCAGTTATCAAAAGATATTTTTAAACTTTAACTTTGTCGGTAACAATGTTAATTCAAACTGATTATTATATCACCAATGAACATGAAATCATACAAGATACAAAATGCATAATAAACACAAATTTACGTGGAAAACCCAGGATGGGAAAAACCATGGAGAAACTAATTGTCATAAAAATTAACATTGGTTAATGTGAAATCAATTAAGGTGATTTTTACAAATGCTCACTGCCGGTAAGGCTCACTATCGGTCGAGCAAACTACCCTTAAATACAAAATAACTATCGCAACCAATCCAGAAAGTCATCTTACAAACAAAATTTGAGCTAATGAAATTTCATCTACACATGCATGGATTTAGTTCCACTGAGTAGCACTACCTCTATTAGCAGTAGATCCGATATTGATCTTCTACCATCCTTCAAAAAAATTCTGTAAAATTCATTTTTGACACCACATTTACTCTATTTTTTGTATTATCATTTTCACTTCTAATTCTATTCATAGACTTCTCTATAGAATCATACTCACATCATATCACCTTTAGTATTCATACCTTCATAGATTCATTTTTGGATCCAAAAGATGTTCCATACATATACATATCCATTGAACTTACAAACATATGTTATCATAGAAAAATATATCAGTATGAATACAAAAGTACATATCATGTTATAAAATGAAGATCACCATGCTAGGAGCAGGCCTAAAATATAGGTCAAACATATGAGAAATTCATACCATGCTATAATGGAACCCAAAGATAGGTCTTACATAAGATAACCACTTGATATGGCTTAAGCATTGAAAGATAAATATATTATGGGGTTGATAGGAATTCCACAACCAAGGCCATGTCTTGATCACCACAAAATTCAGTATCAACCAAAGAATAGCATCAAGAAGAAACAATCTAAAATTGAATACAACTATTATGCTAAAACTCCTAACATACCGCATGAATGACTAGATAACAAGGATACCTGGAAAGAACACTGAACACAACAACCATCCAAAATATTAAGATTTAGGATACTTGAAAATGTAATATCACTCTATGTTGTATATGTTATGTGTTTTTCAAATGCAACAATCTCTCTTTCATTTATATTGAGAAAGAATCTAGGAGAGACGTGTCCCTTCATGGGACATGTCTACAAATATTAACACTCCCTCTTAGCTAAGGAGGATGATCAAACAAAATGTGTAGAGGTCTTCCTTGTCAACACTTATGACCATAGCTACACAAAACTGCTATAATCAGTAACACACCCTCTTAGCTAAAATATATTATTTATAATTTTATCCGACTGATGCTATATTCATTAAGACTACCTCTTAGCTAGGGAGAATAAATATATTACCTCAATATAATATGTGAGTATAGATAATCATTTATATCATTTTACTGATATCATGAGCAATGACCTTGAAGTATCAAATCTATGATACTCACCAAGTACTCAAAGCAATGGTCTCCAAATATCAACTCACAAGATATACACCAAGTGCTAAAAAATGATTATCATGAGTAATGGTCTCCAAGTATCAAATCCAAGATACTCACCAACTACTCAAAGTAATGGTCTTCAAATATCAAGTCCATGATATTCACCAAGTACTCAAGATGTCTTGTATGGTAAATATATTACCTCAATGTAATATGTGAGTATAGATAATCATTTTAGATTTATATCATTTTACTGATATAATGAGTAATGGTCTCCAAGTATCAAATCCATGATACTCACCAAATACTCAGAACAACGCTCTCCAAATACCAACTCACAAGGTATTCACCAATTGTTCACAATGATTATCATGAGTAATAGTCTCCAAGTATCAAGTCCATGATACTCATCAATTACTCAGAGTAATGGTCTCCAAATATCAAGTCCATGATATTCACCAATTACTCAAATATGTCTTTTATGATATGTGCACTAGTATCCCACATGTGATACTTATCATATAGACATGATATATCATGGCATGTCTATAGATATTACGTTACATAATATCCACCATGAAGATCTCTAAATCATCTATGGTTTATTTAATGATATCAGCCTTATGATATCTACCATGATGTCTAGGAGATCCTAACCATAATGACATGTCCACGGATATCAAGTCACATGATATCTATCATGATGGAGATGTTGCAAAGTTGTCATCTCATAACATCAATCAAATACAAGTGTTCATTGTCGAAAAGTCGCCACCTTTCTCCAATGTTCACAGGAGTGCCCATAAGTCCTAGAGTCACACACATGAAATCCACCATGACTCATCTTAGAGGGTGAATCCAAGGACTTTCACGTTAGACTTCTCTCTCAAGGAGAAGAATGCAATAAAGTATATATCAAGAAATCATTGATGCTGATACTCCCTCTCAACAAGGGCTTTATTCTCCACAACTCCAAGCTTGTCTCAAAAATGTACGAACTTTACTTTGGCAGGAGGCTTGGTGAGAATATCAGTCATCCAATCTTCAGTGATAATTTACCTCATCTAAATACTAGAGAAATCATCTCTCCATGGTCTATTCCCTCTGAATCAAGTTCCTCAAATGTCAGCTGATGTAGATTCTCTAGCTGCTCCCTTTTTCATGAAAGCATACCATATTCACATACTCCAATAATGGAATATATCTTTCTCCAAGAGACTCATCATTTGGCACATGATTTATTTGTTCAATGATCACATTATTGTTCACAAGAATGATTTCCCATACACAAATGTACTTGTTTGATTCCATAGTAACATGAGTGAATGTAATAAACTATGGATTTATCCCTAGGCTTGACACTACCAAACATTCATGGTAATGTGGCTTCCATCTGAATCTCCAATTACATGCATCAACCTCTTGACCTTCTTTTCCAAGGTTGCCTCTAACAGAGTGTCAGGCTCCCTCTAAATCTGATGTCCATCTTCAAATATTCAGTTCCATAATTGCAAGTATCAACTTTTCTTTCCCTTGAATAAAATTTATTATGCTTGTTGATTTGTTTTATTTCTATATATATATGTGCTACGCCTGGGCAATTCATGAAAAACTCATGACAGACTGCTGAGCACACCGCATCATTTAATGCCTCTATTACAACATGATTCTCATATGCTCTGGTTCTAGGAAACGACTACACAATATGCTTCACATTAGCCAAAGTTTGGAACTATATAATATATAGACTTTAGCAATCAAGTAGATTCTTTCCACTCATGGAGATTAAGGGACTAAACAAGCCAAACACGTTTTGCTGGTAATGGACCCCAATTCACATAATCTTATCGATGATAGTTCCACAACAATATTGATCTTCTCAAGCAAGAACTATATCTAGAGTCTGTGATATGCCAGTTATCCCTATATTGGGTGTTTGTTTTGTTTCAAGTCCGCATATCCACAAATCTACTTCTTTATTATTTATATAATTCCTTAGTCACCGTGACCAACAAATCGATTGCAAATGAAAATATACTCAAGGATGTATACACTGCTCCAAGACCCATCTCAAATCATGATGATTTCTCGACAATCTTTAGACCTCCATAGGCAATAGTCAGTAGCCACTCCCAACACCTCAATATCCATGAGTCTTCCTAGTCAATATGCGACATCGACAGTTGTCTCCATGTGAAAACTTTACTAGTAGCTCCCGACACTATATCAATAGTGTTGCAAGATCCCACTTGAGGAAAATATGAAATCGTTCATGTTCTTCTAGATTCGCACGCATTGTCAATGAGGGAAGCTGGAATTATACCATCTGTCAATTGGTTCTTCTTCTTTCATCTTATATGATCCCACACTTTCATTTGCAAGGCCAAGAATTATCTTGTATTAAATATGCAAGTTGTGTGTGGTTATGGTAACCGCTTCCTTCAACGTGTAGCCTGTTCCTTTCATTGGCATTATGGAATCTATCCAAAAATTTGCGTTGCTTCGATGATTTTGAATCTTACGTGAGGAAACATCTAAATACCAAAGCATTCCAACACCTTTGTAACCAGCTAGAATTATTGATGAAAGCAAGATAAAACAATATCAGGATCTTTGACAATTAGAATAACTTGTTGATGAAGTGATATTTAACTAACTCTTTATTTAGTTATGTGTGAAATATCAAGCTTTCAGCACTTATAGTTAACAATTTGGATCACTCAGACAAGCCATTAAAATAGCTCACCATCATACTTTCATCAATATGGGAATCATTAAATCATTCTTTCTTTTCAACCCCAAATGAGATTATGAATTTGTGATTTATATATCGGTGTTGATGGCTTTCATGTCACTATTTTCTTCTTTTACATTCACATTCAATGGTAGACATAAAATTTCTTTGTCTGGCCAACTTATCATTGTAGAGGTTGTCGATGGAGATAAAAGTCTAGTCACTTGCCTTTATTTCATGTTTTAGTTTTGATCTGTGTTGGAGTTTCAAGTCTAGAGGGTTCGAATAGCATATTTTCAGTGACAAGAGATCTGGAACAAAATTACAGGAACTGTGAGAAGTTTTCATCATTGTTCATTTCCAAAGTAGGTTGTACCCTTATCAAGACTTGCTAGTTGTGCCAATTAGCAGACCTATGCGTGGTCATTATGGAAAGGTTACATCCACATAAATAGGATGAACTGGCATCAGCATTGAAGGAGTAAACATTGTTAAATATATAACAACATCAGGGTGTCGTACAAGTGCATAATCCTTTCCAGGAAAGACGTACATAGAAGAGATTCAGTTTTGGAAAAAATGAATAGTCTGGACATCACTATGGCAACCTGAGAGAAAGGGGTGTAGTCTGATAAATATCATTTCTCCAATAGATAGCGTTGATGTTTGGTTACTTGGATTGTAAGATGTTGAGCACAGGCTGCTCAAAGTGGGATAAAACCCACAAACCTTGGTGATTCTTTCCAAGGTTAAAGATGACCCGCAACTTCTCAATCCGTTGCCACACAATCATTAAAGATCCATCGAGATTAGGCATCCAACACATTTCTGAGCCAAATTACACCAGTCTAGCATTGAAATTTCTGGCCATGGCGACATTTACATATTCCAGCAAGTGGAGGCCACAAGTACGTGTTTAGCAGCAGGAACTTAAATCTTCAACCGGTGACCAAAAGACCACAGACATTTTGACAATCCTCTTTCTGTACTCTGACTGAG
>MU223104.1:2801985-2820866 GCA_018584345.1 Thuja plicata
GACCATAGCTACACAAAACTGCTATAATCAGTAACACACCCTCTTAGCTAAAATATATTATTTATAATTTTATCTGATTGATGCTATATTCATTAACACAAACTTTATCCATAGAATACTATAGATGTACCAAAAATATATACTATCATTACCAAACTATAGGTAACAATGTACAACATATTTTTCCATACAATACTACATAAGATAGATCAATTATGTTCATCATCTGGACTACAACCAAATGTTACAGTAGTTTTGACATCAATAAAAATAATGCCAACAACAACATCTCAATAATCTCCCTGTTTGACATTGATGGAAAAATAAATAACAATTTAGAAAAATGAGCAAAACATTCAAAAACCAAAAACTCCTCATGAGTTAAGTATTTCCATTTTTAGTTCACTTTTTCTTCCTCATTTTCTCCGCCTTTTTACCAACAATGGAAAAAGGCTTAAATTATCAAATCAGATCAGATTAAAATAAAAAATTTACAAGGAAAATTTTCTTGTACCTTTCTTTTATAATTAGAATACTCCTCTTCCAATCCACTATAGTAGAACTCATCCATGCACAAAAATATCATGTAGAACCAATGAATCAAATGATGATGACCAGTCTAGAGACTGCTATTGACAATCATAATCCTCTACATCAGAAAGAATTCTTGAAAGAAGTTCTAACTAGACCTCAACCATACCATTCACCCACCATAAATTCTTCACCAAATCTTCCCTTTGTCTCTGAACATATAAAAATTGATCTTGTAATTCACCAACTCTTATTCTCTGTTTAGCCCCCTCATTCTTGAAGAAATCATTATTCTTAGCAATATTATGTTGGCAAGTGATCAATTTTGTGTAAATGTGATTCACTTTTTGGGTATCATTTATGGAAACACATCTGGGTTTCAGATTGATTCCTATAAAGATAAGTTTTGCTGATTCATAAATCGACTAAGTATAGAAGGAGAGATACAAAAGTATTTTGGATATTAAAGATCGAGATAGATTAATTAGGGAAAGTGAGATTAGAGGAAGATATTATGGGGTATATATGACCTTCACCTAAGATCGATTTGGTTTTTGTAATGTCTATGGTGAGTTAGAAAGAATTGAAGACAAACAGAATGCAGTAGAACAATGATACAGAGGAGTTGGACAGTAGCAAAGATTGAGAGAGTATGACATGGGCTCCAGGAAATTAGAGTTGGATTATGGTTGTTGATAACCTAAACTTTGAGTATGTAAGAGCACTTACTATACATTTATTATTTTCCTTACAAAATGTATTTTTACTAAGAGCTAACTTTGTAATATTTGTATTGAGAGCTGACTTTGTAAAGTTGTGAGATATATATGTAAGATATTTTTGATAAAGATATATGATGATGATTGGATGAGTATGTTGAGCGAATAACAGAGGAGAGAATGAGAGAGATCATTGAATAACTATAAAGGAACTATCTAAGAACTATTGATGCTTGTTTTTTTCATGACTGATAACACTTTGTAAATAGAATTACTTTGTAAGAGTTGTAAGCTCAGTTGTCCCCTAACAAGGTGTTGTGAACCTTTAACAGGGTTGTAATTCCTTTAACAAGGAAATGTGCTATGTAATATTTAGCTCCTAACAAGGATAGGTCTCCTAACAAGGACATTATACTTTAGTACATGCTTGTGGTTACCATCCCCACCGAGGTTTTCCCTTGGCTAGGGTTTCCTCAAAAACAAAATATGGTGTTATGAGTATTGTGTCATTTTCTTATATTCTTTTCTTTACTGCAAGTTTATGGTTAAAGTTTAAATGGTTGAAGAATTTAAGTTAGTGCTATAATACTGATTCACCCCCCCTCTCAGTATTATCCAATCCTAAAAGTTGGTATCAGAGCATTTTTCCCTTGGAGAGAAAGTCTAACAACTTGAGGGAGATCAGATGGATTTGGACAGTTTGCAAGAAAACTTTGATGCTACATTTGAAGACCTTGACAAAGAAAAATCATAAAATGGAGAGTTGAGATTCAACATGCGAAGAGCTGATAAATTTATAAATAAACTTAAGGAACAACTTGAGATTTCCAGAAGTCAAAGACAAGATATTATGGTTCACATAAAAGAGGATTCAGATGAAGACAATTTAGATCAAGTGAGGCAACTAAAAGAAGAGAATGAGACTCTGAAACTTGAAAATGAGACTATGACTAAAGAAATACAGATACAAAAGGATTCTAAGAAGAAAGTTGAAGAATATTTAAACAGTGCATTAGATCAAATGAAGAATGAGGCTGACAACTACAAGAACAAGAATCTAGAAATGGAGAAATACAATCAGATTATAAAAGGTGAAGTTGTTGCAGCAAAGAAACACATTGAGAAACTTCACACCAGTAGTAATTTGATTGATGAACAAAGAGACAAATAGAAACATAAAGGTGATATGACTAGTATTGGCTTTAATGAAGCTGAATTTTCAAAGAATCAAGAAGAGAAATCCATTGAGAAGATTGGTGTTGAGAAACCTTCTATTGAAGAACCTAGAGAGCATATCAAACCCTTTAGAGGTAGATGCTTTTCTTGTAACAAATTTGGACACATGAAGAGAGACTACCGAGGTAATGCCCCTGTCAGAACTTTTTTTGGTTATTTTTTTAATTGTAATGGATATGGGCACAAGAAAGAAGAATGTAGAAAAAACCTAATCAATCTAGATATAGAGAAGACAATGGAAGAGAATCTACAGTGAAACCTATATGCTAAAAATGTAATAACTTTGGACACATTGCAAAGTACTGTAAGCTACAAGTTAATCAGGAAAGAAGACCTCCTATATGTTACAAATGTAATAATTTAGGACATATAGCAAAGTTTTTTAGGCACAATGCACCACACAACAGAAGAGTACCACCTCCTATGAACTCACAGAAGAATGGAAATGATATTGGTAAGAGTGTTGCATATTTGAATATTTATTTTGAAAATTGTTTTAAGAAAGAAGAAGATAATGATAGGGGTAATATATGGAAGATCAAAGAAACAAGTGAGACATCATTTTATGGAGAGTCAGTAGATGCTACTAGATCTTCGCCTGATGGTAGTAAAACATAATCGACATAATTGGCCGATCATGGCTTTAGGGGGAGCATTGGATACAAACATCAGAATATATCCTACCCCAAAATTTGTGGATTGAGCTTGAGCGAGCTTAGGTATGAACTTGGCTGACATCATATAGTATACATCTAAGAGTGCAACATTATCTGACACATATATTGTTTTCGCGAGATCTAACAGCCGACTAGACAATATGAAGTAAAAGTGAAATTTATGAATTAAACTTGTATAAAGCACCATTCGATGACCTATCTCTTTACCATTTGATGAAGAGAGAGATAAGGATATCAGAGAGTAGAGAGATTCAGTTTATTCTATAATTGTTGTGCATGATCAATTGAAGCATAAATGAGGAATTCAGTGGAAGAAAGGTATTTACATCATCTAACTATGGATGCACCTATTATTTTTGATGTTGTAGATCGACCTAGGTACAAATTTAAGAAACATCCATTCAATTCTTGTGAAGAGGATCCAAAAGGAGCATTTTCTCAAACCCCATATGGTGTATTACATGTAGAAGATATTAGGGCTTAAATACATTGTAAGTATGATATAATAGGTATTGATGAGATATCAACTGAGATGGAGTATATGACTGATAATGGAATCATGAAAGAAGAATAAAAACACATTGATCAGTTGAGCATAATGAAAATTCTGGATTTATGTAAATTAGATGAAGATGAATAGTTTAAGATATTGTTGAGCAGGGTACATGATCAGTTCATTTGGATAGGTGATTAGCCTGTGAAGATTTGTAGTGACCTAATTCATGAAATCACTAGACTGGACAACATCAGAGTCATTCCTATTGTAGAAAAACATGTAAAGAAAGAAGTTGAAACCCTAACTCATTCTAAATGGGACAAGCGAGCAATGACTGTGAATGACATCTTTTAGAAAGATGTGAGACTTATTTCTATGATACTTGGATTTAAATTCTACGACAGTAGTAGACCTAACTCAGTATCTGTAGGAGTAATCATGATGACATTGAGAATGGTGAAGGAGAATGTGAAATATAACCTATGCGAAGTTCTGGCACAACAATTTCTTGAAAATGTGAAGCTAGTGAAGAAAGACAAAACTAAGACCTTTAGATTTGATTCACTATTGATGCATATGTTTATACACATTGACCTCAAATTTCCTGGCTTGCACCCTAGTGGTTGGAAATATGGGATACCTACTGGTATTCTAATCTCACAAAGAGCTACAAAAGATAGAATAGTACATGGGTTGATGGGGAATTGTTTTCTATGATCAAGATCCTTTAGAGACAAATGAAAAATAGGTACAAGATACATGAGGACATTATTGAAAAATACAAGGATATAATCTTTTTCATGGTTGAAACTGATAGTGTATGTTTTGAAGCAGTCACACCTAGAAAAAAATGGTGTTATTATATGGGTTATGAAGTAAGCTCAGAGGTAGTTACCATGAAAGTAGAACATGTTATTGCATCGTTGATCCATCAGAAGAAAGATGGGGAAAATATGAGGATAAATCAGCTAAGGTGGGAGAGGAACAAACTAGAGATCTGAGGAAAAGAAAAATTGAAAACCTTGTGCATGGATGTGGTGTAAAAGCAGGAATGACAGAAGAACTGAAAGAAGTGAAAAAGAAAATGATAGAAAGATCTCTTGGACAGGAAAGTGAAATTACTATATCCCTTCCCAATCCTAAGGTAGAAATGGTAGACAATCCACCTCCTTCATCGTGAAAGACATCACAAACATAGAACATTACTCCTAGAGAAATCACTAGATCAAGCTTGCAGACATCACCTAAAGAACAGGGCACATTAAGAGAAGAGAAGAAAACTGAGAAGCACATATGGAAGTCTAACATGCAAATGATAGAGAAGAGAGCAATAGAACAAGGTAAACTAGTCACAATTGATAGATACTATGACAGATATGGAGATTCAGACAAGCTTAAGATTGAAGACATTGTGATTGATCATCTACTTAATTTCAAAAAGACTCTATTAGAAATTGAAGGAAGTATACCTAAATACTTGTATGGGAGATTGGACACAAGAAAATACTTAGCACAGATCTAGGATGATACAATCAAGAATCAGGAAATTGATAACATGTTGCCTATAATATCCTTACAAGAAAGGGAAACAATATTTAAGGAATTGAAACCTTTCCTAAGGACCAAGGTAAGATTGTTGAAAATCATGGTGAGGAAGTCTGATGAAGTCACTAAGGAAACTCAGAAGGCACTAGAGAAAATATTGATGAATACTACTTCTGATAAGCCTCCACCTCCTAAGACCACTTCACCTACAAAATTAGGAATGAGAGAAATATCAAAAGCAACTAAGACTAGTGCTGAGAAAAGAGAAGTAGATACATCACCAGATTTCTATGTTTCTGGTGTGCCAGTGACTCTTGACACATCACAAGATGAAAAGGATCTATTTTAAGGGAATGTGGACACCTCTAGAATAGATGAAGTAGAAAAAAAAGAGGAAGTAGAGCAGCAAAAGGAAGAAGAATAGAAGACAGAACAAAAAGAGGATGAACAAAAAGAGGTAAACACATCGTCTATCTCATTGTTGGCAAGCAGTGATGTAAATATTGATAGCATGGATGAAGTTGAGTTGGTCAAATTGGCATTTACTATAATAAACAAAGCTAAGGAAATATCAAAACAGAAAGGTGAAAAAAATGATAAATTAATTATAAGACCAATTGATACTGTGAGAAAATTGCTTCCAGTACCTATTGTTTTCCAGCACAAAGATGACATTGCAAATCTAAGAATAATACTTGATGAATTTGATAGGCATTATGAAGATTTGATAAAGATTGCAGAGGAGAAGGAAGAGAAGAAATATTCAGAGAAGAAGCTATAAGAAGTTTGCAATTCAATCACATGGGACTTAGGCATTGTAAAAAATTGTTTGAGAAATGCAAAGAGCTACACTAGACATGAAATAAAACTATTTATCTACTACATGAATCCTATTAGGCATGTTCATAATGTTGAAGACATTATTGCCAAAGAGAGGGAAACTTTGAATAGTATGATGGACAGTTGTGAATCATCCTCACAATCCATAATAGAGTTAGAGGAAGTCACAAGAATTTTTGCAAAACTCAATGTATTAGATAATGAGAAAGGGAGAGTATTGACAAGATTTAATTTTCTGAAGAGTTTAATCACTCCTAAGCTATCCATACTTGAGGTTCATCTATCAGACTTGTAGAAAGTGACAAATTCATTGACTAAATCTATACCCATAGAATTGAAATAAGATGAGACTGCATCATTTGCATTGAATGTCATAATTCATATAAGTCAAATATTGTTCAAATCATGGAGTACAAAATTAAAGATCTTGGAAGATTCCTTTCAAGGTATTTTGAAACTGGTGAGAAAGCACTAAATCCTATTATTTTGTATGCACCTTTGTCATTGTTGTCAAAGGGGGAGAAGAGAGAGAGAAAGAAAAAAAAATATAGAGATAAAAAAATAATAATATAGGAGAAGAGAAGAAAATGGGAGAAGAGACAAGAAGAGGAAGGACAAAACATAGAAGAGACATTTTTTTTGTTCGAATACTTATTCATTTTTTTTAAGTGTTGCCATCAATGCCAAAGGGAGAGATTGTTGGCAAGTGATCAATTTTGTGTAATGTGATTCACTTTTTGGTTTTCATTTGTGGAAATAGATCTGGGTTTCAGATCGATTCCTATAAAGATAAGTTTTGTTGACTCATAAATTGACTAAGTATAGAAGCAGAGATACGGAAGTATTTTGGATATCGAAGATCAAGATCGATTAATTAGGGAAAGAGAGATTAGAGGAAGACAATATGGGGTATGTATGATCTCCACCTAAGATCTATTTGGTTTTGGTAATGTCTACGACAAGTTAGGAAGAATTGAAGATAGACAGATTGCAACATAATAACGATACAAAGCAGTTGGACAATAGCAAAGATTGAGAGAGTATGACATGGACTCCAAGAAATCAGAGTTGGATTATGGTTATTTATAACCTAAAATTTTAGTATGTAAGAGCATCGAATATACATTTATTATTTTCCTTACTAAATGTATTTGTACTGAGAGCTGACTTTGTAATATTTGTATTGAGAGCCGACTTTGTAAAGTTGTGAGATATATATGTAAGATATTTTTGTTAAAGATATATGATGATGATTGGATGATTATGTTGAGCGAATAGCAGAGTAGAGATTGATAGAGATCATTGAAGAACTATAAAGGAACTATCTAAGCACTAGTGATGCTTGTTTTGTTCATGACTAAGAACACTTTGTAAACATAATTACTTTGCAAGACTTGTAAGCTCAGTTGGCCCCTAACAGGGTGTTGTCAACCTTTAATAGGGTTGTAATTCCTTTAACAAGGAAATGTGCTATGTAATATTCAGCTCCTAACAGGGCTAGGTCTCGTGACAGGGACATTATACTTTAGTACATGCTTGTGGGTACCATCCCCACCAGGGTTTTCCCTTGGCTAGGGTTTCCTCAAAAACAAAATATGGTGTTATGAGTACTGTTTCATTTTCTTATATTCTTTTCTTTACTACAAGTTTATGGTTAATGTTTAAATGGTTGAAGAATTTAATTAAGTGTTATAATACTGATTCAGCCCCCCTCTCAATATTATCCAATCCTAACATACTATTCAACTCAGACTCAATACTATCAATTTTACTACTGAAATTATCAATAGCAACAAGCCACCATAGACAATACCAGTATATATAAGAAATCTCCTTTAAGTATTATCTTGTCTTATAAATACATTTAGATAACCTCTATTAAATATTAACATATTTTCTTTGAATTAAATCTCTAATATCATATGGAACCAAGTATCCCTTTTCTCCAACCACTAGGGTACATGCCTAGAAATTTGTGCTCAATGTGAATGTACATGTGGATTAGTAGTGAACCAAATCTGAAGGTTTTGGACTTGTCTTTATTTTTCAACTTGACATTCTATAAAAAGTGTTGTGTCAATACTTTGCATAGGTTGTACTTAGTATTTTCTTTCACCATTCAGTAAACCACCATAATTACTCTAGCAGGTACTGAATTGGGTCTACTACTATAGTAAATTTGTAACCAAGTATTATCAAAATCAATATCACATCCTGTAGATAAATGTCATTCACTGTCATAGCTCACCTATCCCATTTTGAGTGTGTTAGGGTTTCAACTTGCTTCTTTATATGCTTCTCTACCACAGGGATGACTCCAGTATTATCTGATCCAGTGCTCTCATATATTATTTGACTACAAATCTTTACAGGTTGTTCACCTATCCAGATAAATTGATAATGAACTCTGCTTAGAAATATTTTAAACCATTCCTCTTCGCTGAATTCGTACAAGTTCAGAATTTTCATAATGTTTTTAACTCATCTACATGTTTGAACTCATCTCTCATATTTTAATTATCCATCATGTACTCCATCTCAGTAGAAATTTCCTCAACACCTAGTATTTCATGCTTGCAATGAATATATGAATATATGCCCTAATGTCTTCTACATGCAAGATGTTGTGTAGTGTCTGGGAAAATGCTCCTTCAGGGTCATCTTTACATGATTTAAAAGGATGTTTCTTCAATTTATACCTAGGTCTATGTACAACATCATATATCAAAGGTGAATCTAAAGGTTTTGTAGATGTAAATGATGTAAATATCTTTTACACGCTGAATTCCAAGTTTTCGCTTTGATTGATCACATAAGGAAGTTGCTAGATAGTCTGAATATCTCTACTCTTTAATATCCTTAGGTCATTGCTCATCAAATGGTAAGGAGATAGATAACAATTAAGTTCTTTATACATCATTAAGTGTTAAAACTTACATTACCCAACACTATCCAGTCAGTCATAAATCTTGCGATCATAATATATGCATCATCTGATGTTGCGCTCTTAGATATACGTTCCATGATGTCGACCAATATCATACCTAAGCTTTCTAGATCTAAATCCACATACTCAGGGGCTGGATATATTCTGTTGTGCTCATCCAATGCTCCCCCTAAGGCCATGCTCGACCAATTAGGTTGATTCTTCTTTGATAACATCAGGCAAAGATCTAGTAGCATCTACTGTCTCTCCCTGAACAAATATCTCTCTAGTCTCTTTGATTTTCCATATCTTACCACTACTGGTATATTATGATTTCTTGAAACAACTATCAAAATCACTCTTGATTTGTGCAATAATTTTACCAGTATCATTGTTATTCTTCTTTGTATTCATAGGAGGTGGCACTCTTCTTTTATTTACTCTATTATACCTTCAAAACTTTACTATATGACCTAGATTGTTGCATTTGTAACATATAGGAGGTCTTCTATCCTGATTAACTTGTAATTTAAAATTCCTTGTAATGTGTCCAAGGTTGTTGCATTTGTAGCATTTGATCTTAGCTATTGATTCTCCTCTATTATTGTCTTATCTGTATCTAGTATGATCAAGTTTCCAGCAATCTGTCTTTTTGTGCCCATATGCATTATAGTTAAAATAATTACCAAATTTTTTTTTGAAAGGGGTATTACCTTCTGCAATCTCTTTTCATTTGTCCAAACTTGTTACAACCAAAAAATATTCAAGAGTAGGTTTTTTTACATCAATCTTTGCATCTGGTTTCTCTTCTTGATTCTTGGAAGATTCAGCTTCATTGAAGGAAATACATGTCATATCTCCTTTAGATTTTTGTTTGTCTCTTTGTTCATCTATCAAGTCACTTCTTATGTGAATTTTATCAATGTGTTTCTTTGTCTCAACAAGTTCACCCTTTATGATCTGATTGTATTTCTCCAATTCTAGATAATTGTTCTTGTAATGGTCTGTCTCATTCTTCATTTGTTCCATCAGAGATTGCAGAGGTAATACCCCTTTCAAAAAAAAATTTGGTAATTATTTTAACTATAATGCATATGGGCACAAAAAGATAGAATGCTGGAAACTTGATCATACTAGATACAGATAAGACAACAATAGATTTCTCCAATCTTTGCATCTGGTTTCTCTTCTTGATTCTTGGAAGTTTCAGCTTCATTGAAGGAAATACATGTCATATCTCCTTTAGATTTTTGTTTGTCTCTTTGTTCATCTATAAAGTCACTTCTTATGTGAATTTTATCAATGTATTTCTTTGTCTCAAAAAGTTCACCCTTTATGATCTGATTGTATTTCTCCAATTCTAGATAATTGTTCTTGTAATGGTCTGTCTCATTCTTCATTTGTTCCATCAGAACATTTGCATTTTTCAAATCATCTTCAATCTTGATCTTAGCATTCTTTTCTTGTTGAACTTCTTTAGCCATTGTTTCATTCTGAAGCTACAAGGGGTCATTCTCTTATTCAAGTTTCTTTATTTGATCTAAATTATCATTATCTAAATCTTCTTTCATCTGAACCATAAGATCTTATCTCTGATTTCTAGAAATTTCAAGCTGGTCCTTAAGTTTCTTGATGAATCCACTAGCTCTCCTTAATTCAAATCTCAAGTCACCATTTTATGCTTTTTCTTTATCAAGGTCTTCAAGTGCAGCTTCAAAGTTCTCTTGCAAATTATCTGAATCCATTCTGATCTCCCTTAAGTTGTTAAGCTTTCTCTCCAAGGGAAAAAAGCTCTGATAAAAATTGTTAGGATTAAGTAATTCTGAGAGAGGGGTGAATCACTATTACAACACTTAAGATAAACGTTAAACAAATTCAATATAAACCATAAACTTTATGAAATTAAAAGACCATAAACAAATAACACAGAACTTATAACACCATTATTTTTTGTCGATGAAACCCTAGCTAAAGGAAAACCCTGGTGGGGACAGTACCCACAAGCATGCACTAAAGTATAATGTCCCTGTTAGGAGACCTAGCCTTGTTAGGAGCTGAATATTACATAGTAAAATTCCTTGTTAGAGGAATACAACCCTGTTAAAGGTATATAACACCCTGTTAGGGGCCAACTAAGATTACAAATCTTAAAACAAAACTTCTGTTACAAACTATTAGGTGAACAATGTGTATTTGAATGTTTGTGTTGTATTCCATTAACCTTTACATTTAATTGTAATTTATTTATGTGTTTTAATGTAATGTGATTAAGCATATAGGGGGAAGGAAGATAAGATGTTCCTCTTTTATCCCCAAATGAACAAATGAAAGATCCAAGTTGATTAACCCAAAAGAAGGATCAATACACAAATGAATCAACCATTTGGAAATGAGAGTAAGGAAGAAGATATTAAATTATATTTTATGATTAAGGAGATATGATATATAATAGTAATTGAAAATGATGAGAGGAAGTACCAACCTTAAAGAATTGCATATCAAAGAATGTTATTTTCTAAGGTCTGTACTTAGTTTCTGGAAAATATGAAGTATGATCTGGAAAAGAAATGCAGAGACGAACAAAACCTAGAAATATTTTTTTGATCCGACACCGTCTTGAGAAAAAGTTCACCCTTGACCCACAAATGTCACCCCTGACCCAATAATCTTGACCCTGACATGCACAAGTTCGACACAAAATCTATTCACGGATCCCAATAGTTCGCTGAAAAGGGTATCCAGATCTAAGTTCAAATCCACAGTCCCAAACCTGTACCTGAAAGAAAAAGAGATTTGTTTGTTGAGGGGAGGGGTTTTCCTTAGTCAAACCATAGTTTATAAATTAACCTTAAATATATAATTGAAATTGCAGAAGTAAACAAAATAAATGCATAAATTCACCCTGCTTGTAAAAGTCCTTGTGGAGGATTCGAATCCTTGAATCAACAAGTATGTATGAACCAATGGATCTAGAATTTAGAGTTTAGGATGTCTTCAATATATTTCTTGTAGATCTCCAACACCAAATCTTGAATGGGTTCTTTAGTATGAAGAGGCTTGGAAGAAGGTGGATGGAGAGATCACCAAAAAGGGTACTATGTAGCTTGAATCATTTAATAGCCTCCCATGGATCTCTTTAATGAATGCTTGAATGCTTGATGATGGATAGATTCTTTCTTCAAATATTTCTCCTTAGCTTTCTTGAAATTCACTTGATAATGATTTTAAATTGCACAATGATGCTTAGGCTTGGATAGAGGACTTACAAGAGCTTCTTGCTTGATTGCTTGTGGTTAGAGAGTCTTAGAGAAAATGAGAGGAGAAAGCTTCCTTTCACATGAAATTAGGGAACAATATTCTAAGGAGGCCAACATAGAAGAATTAAATTCCCATTAAAGTGTTTACCCCTAGGAGAGGACCTATATTAAATATAATTTAGGAATATCCCCTTCAGAACACGAAACAACCGACCCGGAAGTGGGAATTAACTTTTTCAAAGACAAACATCTGAAAACTGTGAGACCCTAGAATTTGGACCCTGGGTCAAGGTCAAGGTCAACCTTGAACTAGGTTAGGGGTGAGGTCAACCTTGAACTAGGTTAGGGTCAAGGTCAACATAGACCTAAAATGTCAACCCTGACCCTAAGGTCAAAGATCTCAAATATGGAGTCCAGAATGCCAAAAACTGGCTAGAGAGAGGTCAAGAATGGGCCAGAACAGGGGGAAAACAAGGTCTAAACTAGGAACCCATTCAAGGCACTTGACATGACCCAAAACCACCTACTCAAAAGGCTGACCCAGTCTACCATGGAAGTGCTTCCATTTTCTGAATATACATTTAGCCCCCACTTTAGCAAGAGTATGGACTCAACACAAACTCTTAGTAAAGGATATCATAAAGAACAGACAATCTTATTGGAATCAAAAAGGGAAAAAGAAATCCTTAATCCCCCAAGGGAATTAAGTCTTTATCAACCCTAAGATCACAATAAGAGAGACATAAGTAGTTAATGAAAGAGAGAGAGAGAGGGTGTGATTATCTTGCCCAATGAGAACTTATGTCTTATTGTGAACCACACAAGTAAACAACGTAACTGGAAAGATGGATTTGAACCGCCTAGTGAATGTGGCTACTCACTAATCAACCCATCAGGGAGATCCATTCTTAAGGACACCTTCTGACCTTAAAGGATCAAAACTTTGAAAACTGGAGGGATCAAGAGATCCATGTAAATTTAAACTGGAGGGATCAAGAGATCCTAAAAGGTAAAATGTCCATGCTTTAAGGATTAGTTTTTAATCCATAAAGGGAAAATATTTTAAGTTTTTTGAAAATATTTTGAACATGTGGTGTGTGTGAAAAAGGTGAGTAGAGCGTATTCCCTCACGTTAAAGTCATTGCTAACTCTTTAATAGGAGAAATGGTTTTAACGAAAACATAAGAAACTCTAAGGATTATGTTTCCACTACGAGATGCCCCCAAATGAAGACAAATCAAGGGAAATAAACATAAACATACAAAAGAACACAAAATGGATCTACCTACTGTGGGGTCGGTATGATCATAAGATAACATGTGCATATATAGATATGATATTATTGCAAATGAAGTGACATCATTCCCCAAAGAAAGTAGAACTACAATCATAATGGAGGAAAGAAAACTTAAGAGTGACGAAGAAGAATCTTTTTGGACCACAACCTGGAGACCAAAAAGAATTAGTGCTACTATGTCACAGATCCAAGCAGACTATACAAGGGAAACATTGACGAACAATAGAACAAGTACAACATAACATAAGAACAACATATAGAAGAATAAATATACATATAGAGGAATTGTGCAATAGGTTTGAGTCTTTTATCACCTTGCACCAACAAAGTAACAAGGTTCGTATAAAAGAATATAACAAACATTTAGCAAACACATTACGGGAGAAGCACAATACAACATGCAAACACAAAAAGGGATACCATGAAGGATAGTCCAATCAAGTGCATCACCTACTCTCCCTATCTTGGTTTATATCAGTTAGGGAAGGTGGGAAACTTGAAAGAGGGACTATATCCAATACAACAAGAATGATAGCCAGTTCCAAACAAGGATCCTCTTGAGAATCACATTGCTTGATACTAGGTGTAATTGTCAATTGAGTTGAAAGCATATGAGTTAAGTTAGTGTCAAGATCAATGGTCTCATATTCATCACTAAGATCAATAGGATCATCTAAAGTATCCTCCTCATCAAGATTAATTGAAATGGGATCTAAGATGTGAATAGGATCATCATACTCATTCATCTTAACATCATTATGAATATTGACTTCTTTCGACATATCAGGCATAGGTTGGTCAAAAGAAGGTAAAGAGTTTTGAAGAAGAGAGGTACAGGCCCTAAAATTAGCTCTACGCTTCTTACAATGCTCATTAGAAAATTTGTTGCATTTTTCTTTGTTTAACACAGTTTGAGAACTAGGAGGAATGACAATAGATTCCTTCATAGGTTCTATAGGAGGATTCTCAATGGTTTGTAATGAAATATTAGAAGTTTGATTATTACGATTAGAAGAAATGGCTAAAGGAGGTATGGAAGGAGTAGGAAAAAGACCACGGTTGAGATCTATCTGATGCAGGCTTAACTCAACAATTTTGCAATGTTTGTAAGCTTGGTATAAGCAAAAGAGATGATCAGGGCGAGGAGGACATGAGTTAGGTAATGAAGACCAAAAGAAATCAAGAGTAGCACAATCTCTAGGGCTAGAAGGTTGATACAAACTATGATTAATCGATTTGACTTATCTATTATGAATGAACTTAAGGCATTTATGAATAGGAGAAGAGATAGCATGCATAGCAGTTATTCATGGTAAACCAAATTTGATGTTGAAATTGATCAGAAGTAGGAATAACGATGAAGGTAGTATCCACAACCTTACCGCAAAGTTCAATAGGTAAGTTGATAGAACCAAGTGCAGGATAAAGAAAACCCTTACAAGTTTGGATCAATGAATCAAATGGATCATAGCAATCACATTGTAAGTTTTTCATAAAATGATTTTCCTCAGTAATGACATTTATTAAAGATGTGGGATCAACTAGACAACCACGAGTAGGTATCTTAGCAATCCTAACATAGATATAAAGGGGACCATCATGAGCCTTAATAGTTTCAGAATCATCAAAGGTGATTAAAAGTTCCCTAGGTTTCTTATCCTTAGTTTGTTTTTGAGGTTTAGGTGGAACTAGAAGTTGAAGTAGAGGTGAAGGATCTTGAACAGTAGGTTGAGACAAAAAAACACACTCCACATGATTAACAATGTGATTAAGATCATCCATCTTTGAATCATAAACAATATCCAAAGAAGATGTTTGAGCTATGGTATTAGTATCATTTGTAGGTAAAGGATTCGTATAGATTTGAAGGTTTTGATTAGGAGGAGAAATAGATTTATTCCCACTACCATAAAAATTATCAATAGACAAAGCCTTAGAATAAATTAAATCTTGAATTTTATGCTTTAGGGAATAACATTTTGAAGTATCATGGGCATTCTGGCGATGGTATTGACAAAAATCTTTAGAATCGAAGGATTTGGATGCTACCATGGTAGGGAGAAGAGGTCGCATAAGAGGCAAGGTAACCATATTAGCACTTAACAACCTACTCATTATAGAATGCAAAGTTTCAGACAGAGGAGTAAACGTATGATTCATACACAAAGCAGTGGATGCAAGAAGTGGAATTATTGGATGTAACAACAACTTGATCAACAACCGCATTCATATATTTATTAATCTTGACATAATTTTTAGGTTTCTGAAATTTATTAGGATTAGGAGCATTGTCACTCTTATCAATGGGAATAGGAGCCATTGGAGTGTTACTCTCAAATTGACTCACTTATAACTGATAATGGTGAAATGTTGCACAAAATTGTTGAAAAGAGGTAAATTCAGTAAGCATGATCTAATCTCTAATATCCTTTTGTAAATTTTCAATAAACATGTGTTGAATATCAATAACAGGAACATGATAAGAAATATGAGCATACAAATGCTTAAATCTACCAATGAAATCAGTCAACTTTTCCTTACTGTTTTGTTTACAATGCATTAAATTAGTTAAGGAAACTTGTGGACCAATGTTATTTTGAAATTGTTGGATAAAAGCATTAGCAAGTTTAGGAAAAGAATCAATTGAATAAGGAGGTAAAGAACAATAACATTGCAAAGCCTTATCATGAAAAGTTCTAGCAAATAATTTAGCTAAAATCCTATGGTCATGAGAATAATCACTAAAATGGATTTGAAATGTTTTAACATGAGTGACAGGATCACCTTTACCATTGTAATTCTAAAGATGAGGCATATTGGTTTGTTGAGGGACAACAACACAAATGATATCTAAGGATAAAGGACTAACCATGTCACATGTAGGAATGCTAAACTTGGATTAGCTTAAGGATGCAATTTGTTGCTGTAAAGATGACACAGTTTGAGCCAAACTAATAATTGTAGAATCATTGGAGGAAATAGGTGGCATAGAAATGTTAGGAACACTAGGAAAAGTGTAGGAAAAAGCAGGAATAGAAGACACAACATGTGGAACATTAGGAACCATAGTTGGAAGGGGAGCAGAATAAGTAAAAGGTACACTATGATATGAAGGTTGTGAGGTAGGTAGAGATACCAGTGGTGCACTCATAGGAATAGATGCAATTGGGAGAGATGTAGTCATCAAAGGAGGAGTATAAGTAGGAATTCTAGGAATGGAAGAAGGTCCTTGACTAGTGATAGGAGGTGTATATCCTAACTCTTGGGCCCTTGAGCTAAAGGTTTAAAATTTGAATGCACAAGATGAGTAAGACCACGCAAGAAGTTAACACCTTGATCATTATCACGGAGGACTTTCTTAAGATCCTCTATAGCTTGGAAGAAATCTTGATTATGGTTTTCTTTGATAAGCCAATTTCCCATTTTATCAAGTTTGGTTGAGAGTTTTTGGACTTGTTCAAGAGGAACTATTAAGTCATCATCCTCATCCTGAGATGAGTGAGAAGAGTTATACTCCATAGAAGGATTGGAATCATGAGTTTTTAAATTAACATCCAGGATCCTAAGGAAAGGAGAGGAAGATTCAGGATCAAAGGAACCCATAAGTCTATGACTTCTTTTAACCGGGATACTATATGTAGGACTAGAAGTGGTAAAGCTCATACACCAATACAATGCAAATAAACTAGCACAAGATTTTTATTTATTAATTTTAAATGTAATTGAAAGAACATGTAAGATCTAGCATAAACATGTAAATCTAACACCAAAAAGACAAAGTTGTCTATCGCAGGTTCACCAAAATGTAAAGGAAGAAAATTGATTAGGTGAAGAATGTGTATTTGAATGTTTCTGTTGTATTTCCTTAACCTTTAAATTTAATTGTAATTTATGTATGTGTTGTATTGTAATGTGATTAAGCATATAGGGGGGAAGGAAGATAAGATGTTCCTCTTTTATCCCCAAATGCACAAATGGAAGATCCAAGTTGATTAACCCAAAAGAAGGATCAATACACAAATGAATCAACCATTTGGAAATGAGAGTAAGGAAGAAGATCTTAAATTCTATTTTATGATTAAGGAGATATGATATATAATAGTAATTGAAAAGGATGAGAGGAAGTACCAACCTTAAAGAATTGCATATAAAATAATGTTGTTTTTTGAGGTATGTACTCAGTTTCTAGAAAATCTGAAGTAGGATCTGGAACAGAAATGCAGAGATGAAGAAAACCCAGAAATAATTTTCTGATCTGACATAGTCTTCAAAAAAAGGTCGACCTTGACCCACAAATGTCACCCCTGATCCAATAACCTCGACCCTAACCTGCACATGTCCAACAAAATATTTGTTCGCAAATCTTGATAGTTCGTTGAAAAGGGTATCCAGATCTAAGTTCAAATCCACAGTTTCGAACCTGTACCTACAAGAAAAATATATTTGTTTGTTGGGGGGTAGGGGTTTACCTTAGTCAAACCCTAGTTTTTAAATTAACCTTAAATATATAGTTGAAATTACAAAAGTAAACAAAATAAATGCATAGATTCACCTTGCTTGTAAAATTCCTTGTGGAGGATTTGAATACTTGAATCCACAAGTATGTAAGCACCAATGGATCTAGAATTTAGAATGTAGGATGTCTTTAATCAATTTATTGTAGATCTCCAACACCAAATCTTGAATGGGTTCTTGAGTATGAAGAGGCTTGGAAGAAGGTGGATGGAGAGATCACCAAAAATGGCACTATGTAGCTTGAATCCTTTAATGGCCTCCCATGGATCTCTTTGATGAATTCTTGAATGCTTGATGATGGATAGATGCTTTCTTCAAATATTTCTCCTTAGCTTGCTTGAACTTCACTTGATAATGCTTTTCTATTGCACAATGATTCTAAGGCTTGGATAGAGGACTTAGAAGAGCTTCTTGCTTGATTGCTTGTGGTTAGAGAGTCTTAGAGAAAATGAGAGGAGAAAGCTTCCTTTTATATGAAATTAGGGAACAATATTCTAAAGAGGCTGACAAGGGATAATTAAATTCCCATTAAAGCCTTTACCCCTAGGAGAGGACCTAAAATAAATATAATTTAGGAATTATCGCTTTATAACTTGAAACAGTCGACCCGGAAGTAGGAATTAAATTTTTCAAAGACCGACATCCAGAAACTGTGAGGCCCTGAAATCTGTACCCTAGTTCAAGGTTGAGGTCTACCTTGACCTAGGTCAGGAGTGAGGTCAACCTTGACCTAGGTCAGGTTCGAGGTTGACATAGAACTAAAAGGTCGAACCTGAACCTCAGGTCAAAGATCTCAAATCTGGAGTACAGAATGCCAAAAAATGGCTAGAGAGATTTGGAGA
>MU223104.1:2828638-2852332 GCA_018584345.1 Thuja plicata
TATATATATTATGATTGTCTCGTCGTTTATTAAACATAAACGAACAATACTTTAACAATAAGTTCAGATATGTTGCATTTGATTTGTAGAATAATTCTCTGTCTGTTCTTACCTTTCTACTTAATAGTACATTGTCTTGAAATGTGACCAAACTTATTGCATGAAAAGAATCTACTCTTTTCCCTTTTATGAGATTCATTCTTCTTTCTCATACTACTTCATATTCTTGGATCATAATCATCCCTTCTGCAATCAAAACATGTAGATATCATTTTTTGCAATCATCTTATTTGTGTTTATCTTTAAAGGACTTACACATGAACTTCTTAGGCTTTTTGTTGACTTCTTCTTGATATTTTTCTTCTTATTTCTTGAGTTAGGTTTACTTTGAATATTATTAGAACACTCTCCCTTGTCTAGTCTTGTATCACTTTCGTTTATTGGCCTTCTTGGAAGTAGAAATGCATCAAGCTTAGCTGAACTAATCTTGAGTTTATTTTTAAGATCATTTTCAATTATGATCTCTTCTTCCATGACTCCAACCCATTTATCATCCATGTAGGATTGATACACGTTTTTGGCATAAATATCATATATTAAACATATACGATCTTCCACAATTTTCTAATACTGTGAGTTGAGATTTCCATCAACTCTCTTTATATTTTCATTCTCTTTGATTTTTCTAGTCAACATCAAAATCCTTTTGACTTTGATCATTGAAATTATCACATTTTTCTGATCCCTTTTCATTTACCATTATATCTGCATCTACTGACCCTTCTTTTTTAAATACTGATCCTTTTTCACCACTCTTGATTTGATTCCCATCAAAAGTTTCTAGAAAAATTAATCCAACACTTTGTTCTTCTATTTTGTCTTTGCAAATATTAGTCTGACTTCTACTAGACTGATTAAGTAGATTACTATCTTTTGAAGGATTCATTTTTTCATACCTTAATATTATTGGCTTAACTTGTGAATCTACCTTTGCTCCTTCTTTTCTTGCATTAACTTCATCAACAATTTCCTTTGAGATCCTCTGCATCTAATTCAGATATTGTTGGTGCAATACCTTGTTAAGGTTGTTACCTTGTCTACATTTGTATGATCTCGTCTAACTTTGTTCAATCTGAGTGATATGATAATATGTTCCTTTATTGTTCAGATGGAAATTTTTTCTCTATCTCTTTGATCCTGATCCAAATTCACTTCCATAATTATTTAGAATCTTTCATCCTTCATTACAGAGGTGTAGAGTGTATCCTTATTCAACTAATTGACCAACATTGAGAATATTGTAAGTCAAATTAGAAACATCAAACAGATTATCTGTTGTGTTCTCTTTATCTAAGAAAATAGTACATCTTCCCCTTATACTATCTTCAGTTTTGTCACCTTATATAACAATTCTACCATCATATTCTTCATGCTTTACAAACTTGCTTATGTCACCAATCATATGATGTGAACATCTACCATCTATCAGCCAATCATTTTTTATTCGTTTGAAGGACCAAAATCTATTCTTCTTCAATAACACAACTCATAGAGTTCTCAAGGGTAGCCTTTTTAACAACACTACATACAGAAATATTTATAGCAAAGAGATCATTGGAATTTTTCTTCTCAGTAGCATAATCATCATGAACAATACTCATAATATTTCTAGCAAAATATTTTGCAAAAGTATGAACTATAAAATTCTTTATGGTACCACTTTCACGCATCTCAGATTCCACATATTTTTTCATAGTTCCAGTCATGACATCCAAGAGCCTACTACCAATAGTCCATTTGTCAACAACATTAGTCATGACATTTTCAACAAGATTCTTAGCAATAGCACATAAACATTATATATGTAGTCTTAGGTTCATTTTCCATAATTTCAATAAAAACAAGTTCGTCTTCACTCTTAACATTATCATATTCAACATTAGGACTCCTTCATCTTTAGCAGCATAATAGCATCTATTCTCATCTTTAGGATTATTATCCTTACGCATAGAAAATCTGTCCGGACATCTAGAGGCATAATTTCCTATCTTTTTACACCAAAAGCATTTAAAATCCATTTTTCCTTTATACTTACTAGATCCTTCTGTTAGTGTCCTTGCAACCAATGCTTCCAATTCTTGAAGATCTCTATCTTCTTCCTCATGTTTTCTCATCTCTTTTTGATACTTTGACACCCATCTTGTAGATGCTTCAACTTGATCTGATCTATCCATATCTCTTCCTGATATAGTTGCCTTGAAGGCTGATTCAACTTTTGATAGAGAATTACCAAACTCACTCATTTTAAAAGAAGATAACTTACCAACAAAAGTATCTCATCACAATAGCAATAGTTCTGATTTCTTCAATAGTAGCCACTTGCATCTTTTATGCAGGAGGAAAAGATCTTGATACCTTTTATATAATATCTCCTTCATCCAATATACCACGAGAACATTTGATGCTGCAAACTAATTCATTTATCTTTAACATGTAAGAGTTAATTTTCTCATCCTTAGACATTCTTAGAGATTCATACCATCCTTTTAGGCTTTGTAACTTAGTTTTCTTGACACATCCATGACCTTCGTGCATGGTTTCTATCTTTTTCCAAATCTGATATGCAGTCTCCAACACCATTTAATTTGTATGCTCTATATCTGATAGAGAAGTTAGCAAGGATTCATTTTCTCTAATGTTATACTCAAACTTCTTCTTCTCATCTGGTACTTTCATAGATAGATCCACATCAGGAGTGTATGAGTTCTTTTTGATGGTCTAATATTCTTCTCCAATGAATCTTACATGAGTGATGATCCATCCTTTCCATATAGGGTAGGTTCCTCCTTCAAACCTAGGATTGTTCCTCTTTTAACTTTCCATATGTGATCTCCCTTAATTTGTTAGGCTTCTTTTAAGGGACCAAAGCTCTGATACCAATTTTTGATAATATATAAGTGAACAAATAAGAGGGCGGGGGGTTCAATTAGTTATTACCAAAACCTTAAACCTCACACCAATAAACCACAAAACCCTTTAAATTGTGTACCCTTAAATATGATCTCAATAAGTAGAGTACAAAACAATCATGCATATAGAAATTAGAAACACATCCACACAAGTTGACTTAATATTTTTATCGTAGAACCCCTATTAAAAGAAAAACCACAGTGCGGCTGATTACGCACAATAAGAGATGACTTTGTTATAAGTATAACCTTATTACAATATATGGGGAATGCACATGCATTCATGCTCAAACATTTAAATCTATAACAGACATTGGGTTTGCTAGCTCTTTTTATTTCCACTACCATCAAAATTATCAACAGTCAAAGCTTTAGAATCAATTAAATCTTGAATTTTATGCTTTAGAGAATAACATTTTTTGGTATCATGGCCATTCTAGAGATGGTATTGACAAAAAGCTTTAGAATCAAAGGATTTGGATGCTATCATGGTAGGGATAAGTCGAATAGGAGGCAAGGTAATAATATTAGCACTTAACAAACAACTCATTATAGAATGCAAAGTTTTAGAGAAAGGAGTAAACGTACAATTCATATGGAAAGCAGTGGATGCAGAAGTGGCATTGTTGGATGTAACAACAACTTGATCAGCAACCACATTTGTCTATTTATTAATCCTGACATAGTTGTTAGGTTTCTAAAACTTATTAGGATTAGGAGCATTGCCACTCTTATCAACAGGAACAGGAGCCATTGTAGTGTTTCTCTCAAATTGACTCACATGTAACTGTTAATGGTGAAGTGTTGCACAAAGTTGTTGAAAAGAGGTAAATTCAGTAAGTAGAATCTTATCTCTAATTCCTTTTGTAAATTTGAAATAAACATGTGTTAATATCTAGATCAGGAACGACATAATAAATCTGAGCATACAAATGCTTAAATATACTGATGAAATCAGTCAAATTTTCCTTAATGTTTTGTTTACAATGCATTAAATTAGTTAAAGAAACTTGTGGACCAATGTTATTTTGAAATTGTTGGATAAAGGTATTATCAAGTTTAATAAAAGAATCAATTGAATAAGGAGGTAAAGAACAATACCATTACAAAACCTTATCACAAAAATTTCTGGCAAACAATTTAGCTAAAATCCTATGGTCATGAGCATAATCACTACAAAGGATTTGAAATGTTTTAACATGAGTGACAGGATCACCTTTATAGCTATAATTCTCAAGACAAGGCATATCAGCTTACTGGCGGACTGTAGTATGAAAGATATCTAAGGATAAAGCACTAACCATGTCACATGTAGGAATTCTAAACTTGGATTGAGTTAAGGATGCAAGTTGTTGTTGTAAAGATGACATAGTTTGAGCCAAACTAATAATTGTGGAATCATTAGAGGAAACAGGTGGCATATAAATGTTAGGAACACTAGGAAAAGTGTAGGAAGCAGCAGGAATAGAAGACACAACTAGTGGAAAATTAGGAACCACAGTTGGAAGGGGATTAAAATAAGTAAAAGGTACACTATGATATGAAGGTTGTGAGGTAGGTAGAGATATTGGTGGTGCACTCACATGAATAGATGCAATTGGGATAGATGTAGTCATCAAAGGAGGAGTATAATTCAGAATGCTAGGAATGGAAGAAGGTCCTTGACTAGTGATATGAGGTGTATATCCTAACTATTGAGCCTCTTGAGCTAAAGGTTTAACATTCAAATGCACAAGATGAGTAAGACCACACAAGAAGTTAACACCTTGATCATTATCATGGAGGACTTTCTTAATAGCCTATATAGCTTGGATAGAATCTTGATTATGGTTTTCTAGGATAAGCCAATTTCCCATTTTATCAAGTTTGGTTGAGAGTTTTTGCACTTGTTCAGGAGGAAATCTTAAGGCATCATCCTCATCATGAGATGAGTGAGAAGAGTTATGCTCCATAGAAGGATAGGAATCATGAGCTATCAAATTATCATCTGGGATCCTAATGAAAGGAGAGGAAGACTCAGGATCAAAGGAACCAATAAGTCTGCGACTTCTTCTAACCGAGATACTATAAGTTGGACTAGAAGTGGTAAAGATCATACACCAATGCAATGCAAATGAACTAACACAGGATTTATTAATTTTAAATTTAATTGAAAGAACATGCAAGATCTAGCATAAACATGTAAATCTAACACCAAAAAGAAAGAGTTGTTTATCGCGGGTTCACCAAAATGTAAAGGAATAAAATTGATTGTTTAAGGTTTGGGTTTGTATTTCCTTAACCTTTACATTTAATTTGTAATTTTTGTTGTGTATTGTAATGTGATTAATCATATATGAGGAAGCAAGATAAGATGTTCCTCTTTTATCCCCAAATGCACAAATGAAAGATCCAACTTGATTAACCCAAAAGATGAATCAATACACAAATGAATCAACCATTTGGAAATGAGAGTAAGGAAGAAGATTTATGATTAATGAGATATGATATATTGAAATAATTGAGAAGGATGAGAGGAAGTACCAACCTTAAAGAATTGCGTATCTGAAGAATGTCTTTTTCTGGGGTCTATACTCTATTTCTAGAAAATCTAAAGTATATTCTAGAATCGGAACGCAGAGACAAACAAAACCCATAAATTTTTGTCCGATCCAAAACCATCTTGTGAAAAGGGTCGACCTTGACCCAAAAATGTCACCCCTGACCCAATGATCTTGACCCTGACTTGCACAGGTCTAACAGAAAATCAGTTCGTTGATCTCGATAGTTTGCTGAAAAGGGTATCCAAGTCTGAGTTCAAATCCATAGTCCTGAACCTGTACCTATAAGAAAATAAGATTTTTTTTGTTGGGGGGAGGGATTTGCCTTGGTCAAACCCAAGTTTTGGAATTAACCTCAAATATATAATTGAAATTGCAGGAGTAAACAAAGTAAATGCATAAATTCACCTTGCTCATGTCAAAGTCCTTATGGAGGATTCAAATACTTGAATCCACAAGTATGTATGAATCAATGGATCTATAATTTAGAATGTAGGATTTCTTCAATAAATTTCTTATAGATCTCCAACACCAAATCTTGAATGGGTTCTTGAGTTTGAAGAGGCTTGGAAGAAGATGGATGGAGAGATCACCAAAAGGGCACTATGTAGCTTGAATCCTTCAATGGCCTCCAATGGATCTCCTTGATGAAATTGAATGCTTGAATGCTTGATGATGGATAGATGCTTTCTCCAAATATTTCTCTTTAGCTTGCTTGAATCTTGTGGTTAGAGAATCTTAGTGCTTAGAATCATGCTTGGAGAAAATGAGAGGAGAAAGCTTCCTTTTATATGAAATTAGGGCACAATATTTTAAGGAGGCCAACATAGGAGAATTAAATTCCCATTAAAGCCTTTACCCCTAGGAGAGGACCTATATTAGATATAATTTAGGAATCATCACTTCCGAACCCGAAACAACCGATTTGGAAGCAGGAATAAACTTTTTCAAAGACTGATATCTGAAAACTCTGAGATCCTATAATCTGGACCCTGGGTCAAGGTCGAGGTCAACTTTGACCTAGGTCAGGGGTGAGGTCGACCTTGACCTAGGTCAGGGTCAAGGTTTACATAGACCCAAAAGATCAACCTTGACCCTGAGCTCAAAGATCTCAAATCTGTAGTCCAGAGTGCCAGAAACTGGCTACATAGAGGTGGAGAATGGGGCAAAACAGGGGGGAAGCCAGGTCTAAATCAGGAACCCATTCAAGGTGCTTGATATGACCCCAAAACCACTTACTCAGAAGGCTAAACCATTCTACAATGGAAGTGCTTCCATTTTCTAACTATACACATACAATTCAAGGTCATATGTTCAATATCTTTTCTTAGCATCATTTAGTTTTTTAGAGAAGAAAGCAATAGGTTTCCCTTCTTGGCTTAACAAAATACCAATGGCTAGGTTACTATCATCTTTCTCCATAGTAAACACCTTCCTAAAATCAGGTAAGGTCAAGATAGGATATTGAGAAACCATGTTCTTCAAACTTAATCAAAAGCATTGATAGCTTCATTTGTCCAAGCAAAATTAGTTTTCTTACCACCCTTGATGGTGTCTAGCATGGGAGCACATACATGATTGAAGTTATTTATAAAATTTATGTAAAAAGTAGCAGGACCATGAAAGCTCCTTACCTCACCTTGATTTCTTCGAGTGGGCCAATTGACAATGGCCTCCACCTTACTAGGATCCATTTTTAATGTTCCCTTTGAGATAAAACAACCCCAAGAAGATATGTTCCCTTTGCATGAAGTTACATTTCTCCAATTTTTTGATGATCTTGTGGTCATGAAGTTTCTTTATCACTTTCTCCAAATGGTTTAGGTGTTCTTCCCTATTGCTGCTAAAAATCAATATATCATCAAGGTAGATAACAACAAATTTACCAATGCAATCAATGAAAATTTTATTCATGAGCCTCATGAATGTTCTTGGGGAATTTATTAGCCCAAATGGCATTACAAGCCATTCAATTAACACATCAATAGTTTTGAATGCAGTCTTTCATTCATCTCCTGGCCTGATTCTTGTTTGATGGTATCCTAATTTTAAGTCTATTTTGAAAAAGTAACAAGCAGTTCCAAGTTGATCAAGAAGATCTTCAATTCTTGGGATGGGGAATCTGTACCTAGTTTTTATTTTTTTTATAGCCCTCCTATCAGTGCATATCCTCCATGTTCCATCCTTTTTAGGTGCCAAAACCAAAGGAACTGCAGAAGGACTGAGACTTTTTTGTATTGGGCCTTTGGCTAGCATTTCTTGGACTTGTTTAGAAATATTTGTATTGTGTTTTGGATTCATCTTATAGGGTGCCTTGTTTGGTAATGAGGAGCCTTGTATGAGATCAATTTTATGAGTGATATCTCTAAGGGGTGAGAGGGAAGAGGGTAGATCATTTGTTATAAAATCCTTGTATTTGTTTAGCAACTCCTTGACCTCTATTGGTATGGGTGCTATATTATCATATTCTTCCTTCTCCTTAGGCTTCATAATCAGTATGAAACTTTCCTCTTCTGATTATTTTAATGATTTTACTATTTCTTTCTCCCCTATCATGATTACAGTAGGTTCTTTCTCTGATTTTTGATCAGGCAGTGGCTTCATAGTAAAGGTTTTTCCATCCCAAATGATAGTTTAGGTGTTTTTCCTACATCTATAGGCGGCATCCATGTCATATTTACATGGTCTCCCAAGTAGAAGATGGCAAGCATCCATCTCTACAACATCACACAAAACCTTATCCTTGAAATATCCTACATAAAATTCTACCATAGTTTGTTCAGTGACTAGTGTTTGTTGTCCTTTAGTGAGCCAAGAAACATTATCAAGGAAAGGATGTGGTGTTTTCTTTAATTATAACTTATGTACCATTTCCATAGAAAAAAATTATCTATTGAACCAGAGTCTATTAACAAGGTACATACCTTTCCTTGACACCTGATCCTTTTTTTGAAAAGGTTCTTCCTTTGGGGTGTATCTTGAATGTGTGGTACTTGCAAGAAGGCTTGTATCATCATCAGGACTATTCCTTATTCAGCTTCAAGTTCTTGATTGTCTTCTTGGACCAATTATGCTCTTCTCTCACCTTGGTTGTTTCTCCTCTTCTCATGGCATCTCCCTACATGGTGTCCTAACTGATTGTAGTTGAAACACCTTAGGGGTTCATTTGTTCTTCCCCCTACCCCTGCCAAAATGTCTCCTTCCTCTGAAGCCTCCTTCATTTCTTGACTCTCCTTGGTCTCTTCCTCCTTGATTCTGCTCCATGGTTCTATCATTTCTTGAATGCCATCTACCCCATGTATCTCCCCTTCCTCTGAATTTTTTTCTAGGGTTGTTGTTACCTCTACCCTTAGAACCTTGATCTTGTCTTCTTTTCAATTTGTATTCAACTTTTAACTATGCTAATTGAAAGAACTGTTGGACTGTAGTTGGTGAACACAAACTCAACTCATCCTGGATATTTATCCTCAATCCTTGCATATATCTTGCAATCTTGACACTTTCTGGCTCTACCAACTTAGATTACATTGAGAGCCTACAAAAGTCTTCAGTGTACACTGAGACATCCATTTATTTTTGTCTCAAACTCTGTCTTTTCTTATGAAGTTTCACTTCATAATGTTCTTGCACATAAGCCTCCTTCACTAAGGCCATCACCTTTTTCCAAGTGCCCACTAGATTCTTATCTATCTTCACCCTCTTTGCTTGATTGAAGTTCCACCAGGTTAGGGTTGACCCCTTGAACTTGGACTTTTCTATTTTCACCTTTTGGTGTTCTAGTATTTCCTCACAATCAAAGAAACTTGTGAGTGCATCCATCCAGTCCATGACTTCTTTTGCATCCATCTTCCAATTTTAGACAGGTAGATCAAGCTTAGTTTCCATGGTTCTCCTCTCCATAGAATTAAAACTCTTCACAAGTAGCCTCTAATCTGCAGGGATCTCCTCCTCCTCCTCCTGCAAAGGGGCTTCTTCTTCACTCCCCTCCTCTTCCTCTCCATAGTTACCACCACTTCTCTTGAATTTTTCCTTTAGCCTTTCCATCTCCTACCTCATCCATTTCCTTTCTACATCATGATCCTTCACTAATCTCAGTAGTTTTGCATTAGTCATCCTATTTGGAAGTTCACTTTCTTCTCCACCATATGACATGGTTGCAACTTGAATCAGTCCAAAGATCCTTAAGCTACTCTGATACCACTTGATGCAAGATCTAGGCTATGACAAGGAAAGATAGACACTTAGTCCTTCCCAACTCTCCCAAAGGGGTCTTCACAGTCCAATTCACCAAACCTAGGTCTGATACCTTTAATAAAAGTTCACAACACAATCACAAACCTCCAAAAACATCTTGACAAGAGTACATACAAGATTCAAGATGTGTAATGTATCTCAACAATCCATCCTTATGCAATCAACATCCAAATTGATCCATAAGACCTATAGTCACAACTCTGAGTTATAGGGGTTAATCCAAGTTCAACAAGGTCCTATTAAGCCTATTAAGACATGTTCACACCATTAAGAAAGTCTAGGGTATCCTTGAAAGATATGTTCCACAATTAAGCCTACAATTCCAAGTAGCCCTACACATAGGGTTAAATGGGCATAACTTCCAAAATTAACACTGGACCCAAAAAAATAATCATATTTTTGAGTACCCTTTATGGAGTACTACCAATCCCTAAAGAAAAGGGTAATGGAGTGAAAGGGAGTAGGGTTGAACACCTCAAGATCAGAGAGGCCTAATTAACAATTAGGTCTCAATTAATAAAGGAAGTACCCTAAATACTTAAGGAAGCATGAAACCAACACTTGGAATACACTTGGGATGGTCCCAAACTCCTCCAACTTCATTTACAAGTTTTGAATCAACCCCAAACTCATGGAAGTCACTGCTGCACTATTCTAGTTTTTGGTCGCCACATAGGAATGCAGACCATTCTTCACTTAGAACATGATCCAACATTGGTTCCCCTGCAAACCAACTTCATAATCATGTAGTGCACATGTAGAAATCTCATTCCACTAAGGATCATAATTTTCCAAGGGTGGACATGAGAGGAAAATGACAATTAGTGAGGAAACCCTAGTTTTGGAGGGTTTCAGACCAGTGTATAGGGAAAATACTCTAACTTAAAAACTAGAGAACTTAAAGAACTCAAATAAATTTAAAATGAAAGATAACTCAATGCTTCTTCCCAATTGGATCCATGCCTTAGTTTTTTTCGTACAGGTCCATACCCGGAGTTACAAGTTGACTGTTAGAGGAAAATCAGTTATTTTTATTGATTCAAAGAGCAAAATTACATCATGATTCCTTTCCACCTACCTAGAAGGGCTATGAAAGCTTTCACCAATGGTTAAAACTTTATTTCAAACCATATTTCCATTGGGAAATTCATTTAGACTTTACAAACAAAAAGATGTAAATGTTCTCAAAGTTTCTTTGACAACTTTTTGATAACATTTTGACAACATTTGCAAAGTTGCACTAAAGATGGAATCTTATTCTTGAAGGTGAACCTAAGCTTCCTAATTGACTTAAAAAAACCTAAGAACATTAAATAACCAAATCCTAGACTCTAGGGACCCCTTTACCAAATGGTTGACCAAGTGGCTTATGAATGCCAATCTTGGAACCAGACCTTACAATTGGGTCAAAGAACTAAAGATGAAACCCTTAGGACTTAGGCATCCTCAAGACACCCTAGGTGTCACATTTTGATGAGGTGTTCATGTTGTTTCAGTGCTCTCTCTCTCTCTCTCACACACACACACACACACACACACACACACACTAGGTTCCTCACTCCCTTCATGTTTTCCTCTCCCTCCATTCATTCTTATTCCTCTCTATATATATTCATTTATATCTCCTCTTCTCCCCCTTCCATTTTTGAGTTCATAATATATTCCTAGAGTGTATATGGTAAAGGGTTTAGGTTATAGGTTTTAGAGAACGAGGTGGATGTAGTGAGAGACCTTTTTAAGGAGTGCATATAGATGTGAGGGTAAAGAGAGAAGATAGTTAGACATAACGTTAAGGGATAGTTGTTAAAGGTGAGGGAGAGATAAGTAGAGATGGAGGGAGATAACAAGAGAAGGGAAAGATATAAAGTTAAGAGACCTAAACAGAGGGAGATAGGGATGATATTGATACAAAGGAACATTAGAGGATTAAGATAATGGCCTAGAGAGGGGAGGGATAGAAAATCTTATGATGGTTAAAGATATGGGATAAAGATAAGTGGGCAATAGGAGAGAGAGAGAGAGAGAGAGAGAGAGAGAGAGAGAGAGAGAGAGAGAGAGAGAGAGAGAGAGGTATTCACATAGGAAATATGCTCAATCTTATATATTCTAAACCTTGTACCATTATTCTTATACCCTAAACCCTATATGATATACCCCTCCAAAGAAAACCTATACACCAAATAATTTAAATATAACTTAAAACATATAACTTATAAAGTAGAGGGAGATATAATTACCTATAGATGGGAGGGAGGGACTATAGGAGGAAATATAGAACACAGAGAGATGAGTAAGAAAAAACATAAATATAAGGTTAAGGTATGTGGGAGGGAGAGGTAGATAGGGAGTAATTAAGAGACCGAAGGGGGATAGAGAGTTTCACAAAGAAAGAAAGAGGGGTAAGGCAGTAGCTAAAGTGGTAAAGTTGGAGGGAATTAACTAGAGAGAAGATAGTTATATATGTTTGAGACCTAGATATAGAGGAGAAAGGTATGAGAGACCTAGGAAAATTTGATAAAGCCGAGAGAGATAGAGGTGGATTTATAAGTAGGCGATGACATAGAGAGACCTAGATATGGGAAGAGATAAAATGGGAGGGATGGGTAGTGATTAAGAGAATGGAATGAGAGGAGAGAAGCAATAAGAGAGGGAGGGAGAAGAATATAGAGGGATAAATATAGAGAAAGAGATGGGGTAAAAGGGGGAAATTTAGGTAGAGAGGGAGAGAGGGTAGGAGAAACCTAGAGATTAGAAAGAGAGGTGAATGAGACTAGAGAGGGAGAGAGATAGGTCAAGATTTTGGGGGAGAAAAAGAGAGAGAATAATGATAGGTACATTCTTACTACTAAAATTTGACTAAGTCAAAAATTTTATATGATCTTCTAAAACCAAGAATCTACATTATAACTCAAGATTTGAAACCACTCTCATAAATATTAACTATGTGTACATAAAATATAACTTAGAGTATAAGAAAGGAATAATTTATATTAAAATATGACTTATATTTAAATTTTATGTTTCACAAATATATTATTGTTAGGAAATTAAGTTTGACTTGAGTTCAACACATTTGATCAAAGTGGAAGAGAGATGGAGGAATACAAATTTCTAATGAAAATCATTTGGTATATGCCAAACTAAAAATTATAAATTTTATATTTGGCATACACTTTCCTTATGTACCACCTAAATTTGACATTCCCAAGGATATTAATACTGGAAAAAAACTCCACCTTCCAAGAATAGGGCTCACAATTCCCAACAACTTGTTTTGGAAAAGATTAGGAGGTTGGAAGAAAGTAGGAGGATTGAAAAGAAAAATTATCGAAATAGAAAGGAAATACTGAAGAGCCTCTTTTTATAGACAGGTGACCACCCCCTCCCTAAGAGTGATGACACCGGTGCCATGGGAAAGGGTCCATGCCCCTTAAAAATCCCTTCTGAGAATTTCCCTGGTAGGAGTGGAAAATTTTCTGATAAAAAATGGGAAAGTGTTGTAAATTATACAAATGCAGCCTCGTATCATCGGGAGAGTAATGTTAAAGTTGTTAATAATCATCCCACACTTGGTGTTGTTGTTTTATATGAGATGAATGAATAAGTGGAGATTGTTCACGATTGCAGTGGGGTCACTCCCCCTAATACGAGTGGCGTGGGTGCCTTTCAAGTTGGAGGGGTTACTATGGGAGGGGATGAGAAGAGAAAGGATGTTATTTGAGCCATTATTCCACACACCCCACTTATTGGAGGACATACTAGAGATATTGCAATGATAAGGGAACAGGTTGATAATAGAATCTTGAAAGTACCCTCCAAGAAGCTGAGAGGGAGAAGACATAGTTCTTACTCTATGGCGGTTGATCATACCTTCATGTTCAAGCCTAAAAAGAGTGAGACCTAAAGGATCCCTTTCAAAAGATATTTTCTTATACTCTCTATCTAGGTCAAATGCATAAGTGTTTTAATGAATTTAGGTCCCCAATGGACATATTCCCCTAAATTATCATGGATTTTCAATGTATATCATAGAATATAGGGGGTTAGAAACCCAGATTAGAAATATGTTGTCAAAATGTTTCTCATAGCCTATCTTAAGAAATATTTAATGATGCTTTAGGAGATAAAAGAGGTTGACTACACCCTAGACATTTTCATAGAGTGCATTTGGAAGGATGCCTCTTCCTTCACCAAAAGCCACTCTAAAGGTAAGGGTGGAGCTATTGTCCTTGTCATTCCTAAATGGAAGAATAAAAGTAAAATATGGGGATGTTCCCCATGTAATAAAGCTATATGGATAGTACTAGTTTTGGAGGATAAGGAAGTTGGCCTATGCTCTATATACACAACCATTTATTATAAAGAGAGAATTGGATTGTGGAGGTGGGGTTCCCAACTTAAAGACATACCATAGATCTTGGGGGGATTTTTCAATATGGTAGAGGATACCTCTGATAAGGCGGGGGCTCTAAATTTGAATGAAAAAGGAGAAGATAGGTTTTTTGGCTTAGGATAATCATTAAGCTTAGGTTGTTTGACCCTTGGTTGGAAAAAGAAAGGAGAGAAATTCAATTTGGTTTACATGGTCCAATTGTTAGCAAGGCCAAAAGAGGATCTATAAAAGATTGGATTAGTTGTACGTAGATAAAGTTCTACCTCAATGTGAAAATATTAAGGATAAGAACCCAGTTAGAGTGATCCCCTTCACTCTATGAGACGATCACCCAATTTCACTGAATCTTTGTATGAGCCCCACCTAAGACATACTTAGGACTCTAAAATTTTTTACTCTCAATGTTAGTCATATGAAAGATGTGGATGTTCTATAAGAAGTGAATATAATCAGATTATTCAACAAGGGGCATCGATAGCCAACCAACCCCTTAGTGAGATGGAACCAAAATGTACAGAGCTGGAGATAACTATTTCAAACAATTGGACAAAACAATTTACAAGAATTACAAAAAGAAGAAACTTTGTTGCATGAAAGGTTTGAGGAAATGAAGAGTAGAGTGCAATTAAAACCTTTGGATGATAGTGCCAAGGAGCTCATGTGTCATGCTAAGAATGAACTAACAAAAGTGTAGAATATTAAGATTGGAGGAATTTAGAATATGTCTAGAATGAACTTGTTCGAGGATGGATATAAATGGTCAGGATTATTTTTCTAATTGTTGAAGAAAAATAAGCTAAGGAAGATAACAAGTGAATTTGGGAAGGAAAAAAAAACATTACATATCAGGAGGGCATTCTGAAGTCCTTCAAAACATTATATGAGAATGTGTTTTCCTTTGAGGATCATGGAGACTCTAAAGAAAATAAAAGTGTCATAGATAGGATCCTTAGTATTATTCCCAATAAGGTGGATAAGGAAGATGCTAAGAGTATTTACAAAGAGATTACAAGTAATGAGATTAATAGATCTATTTAGACTCTATCTAATGATAAAGCACTAGGGCCTGATGGCTTCCCTACAGAATTCTACAAAAAGAACATTAAGTGTATATTGGGGGGAGTTGCTGGAAGTTTACAAGAATACCTTATCTAAAGGATCTTTAGGAAAACATATCAATGTTGGCCTTATAAAACTCATTCCTAAAGATGGTGATAATAATCTTGTAAATAATTGGAGATAGATCACCCTATTTTATGTGTCATTTAAGATTCTATCCAAATTAATAGTTAAGAGAATATAGATATCCTACCTAAAGTGGTCAACCATACTCAAACATTGTTTGTCAAAGGTAGGCATATTCTGGAGAACCCAATTACCTATTGGGAGGAACATAATTGGGCCAATGAGACCAATCATGAGGCTTCTATTCTCCTCCTTGATTTTTAAAAGGTATATGATGATATAAAATGAAATTTAATCACATTGATGCTAAAAGGTCTAAGCTTTCCCATGGGATTTTGCAATATGGTGAGAACTTTGATGGAAAATATGAGAGGTACAGTTGAGGACAATGGTCATATGAAAAAATTCTTCAACTTATCTCAGTCTATTAGGAGGGCATGTCGACTTGCCCCCTCCCTATTTTTTATAGTTTTGGATGCATTATACTACCTATTGAGAGAAAATGTGTATTCTTCCAAGGTCATTGGGGTATCCCTACCTAATGGAGATGACTTATCCAAAATGTAAATTTTTGATGATATAACCATTCTTGTTAAGATGGAAGAAAGGAATTTTGACTCATTGATAGAGAACCTAGATTTACTCTGTAAGGAGTCCGGGGAAAAAGTTTCCCTCCCCTAATATTTAGGGTGGAATCATATTCCTCCCTGGTTTAGTCCCTGGTTTAGTAAGAAATCTTTGGAATGGGGTGGCTCAAAAAATAAAGTTAGATATTTAGGCATGCCATTTGCTGTATCCCCAAATTTTAAACATATGTGGTACTGGGAAAAGGAGAGAATATATAAGAAATTTAAAAAATGGAATATTCATTACTTATCCATGGTAGGAAGGTACCAGGTTTGCTAGAAAATTCTCTCCTCATATAATATATATTATTCCTTATCTTGGTTGTTCCAAAACTACTAGTTTTAGTATATATAGAAGCAATTGAGAGACTTCTTATGGTTTAATAGGAAAGGAGGATAAAATAAGCATGTATTCAAATGGAGTTGGTGCAATATGAGAAATTCTACAGAGGGCATTTGACTGAAAGACTTGAGATACCAAGGGATTTCTCTTGCTTCTAAATGGACCTTTAATGTCTTGCAGGGAGATGAACCTTAGAAAGTATTGATTAGGCATAATATTGAAATGTTTGTTCCTAAATAAAGGCCTAATTGGAAAGGGCTACCTTTGACATATTTAATTGCATTACACTTTCCCATTAGACTGTTGGTTCTAGGGCCTTTACAGCCATTTGGAAAGCATGCAACTAGGTGAAGAAGTTGATCTAAAACGAAAACATTATACCTAGACAAGGGAGTGTTTGTGGAGAGAATTCAATATGGTTGAACTTAGAACATAAAGGTAAACAACTTTCTCTCCTCCAAGGTTGTTCTACAAAGTCTTTGGATGACAAAGGAATTAACACATTTAATGATATTCTTGTGAATGGTTTCTTCATTGATTAGGCAAAGTAAAAATATAAATACAAGACTCGTAACACAATTGCGAACATTTCCATTTCTTAGATTTGCTTGTGCCAACTTGCACTTTCCTCTATAGTGCTCTATGACATGTGATATATACCTATAGTATAAATGACCTTATGACTCACCATTGATTAATATCAAAGAAAAGATGATTGGTGCAGGAGAACCTTCCCTCCACTCTTCAAAACAATCATCTTATAAGGTTTTTTAAAGGATTCACCCAAGGGACTCCATGCCCAAGGGTCATAAAGATCATTTCAATAGTTTTCAATAAGACACATTGTAAGGCCTAGTCACTCTTGGTGTCTTTATAAACATTAGGCTTTGACTATGGTCAGTTGGCATGTTTTGAGTTTAGTATAGTTTAGGTTTTTTATTAGGATTTTTTATCATATTTTGTGTTAATTATGATACCTAGGATCTTAGACTTAGGTCTTGTTAAGGGAAAGATGCACTTTTGCAAGAAATGCAAAAAGTTGCTCATTGCTAGAAATATTGTGAAAGCAACTTTTGTAAAAAGTTGCTAAAAATGTTGTAAATGATTCCCAATGGTCACAACATTCAAAAAGTAGTTATATTAATTGGGAAAACTCTTCATAAGCCCTTCCAGGTGGGTGGAAGACAAGGATGGTGTAATTTGTTTTGAAATCAATAAAGATTCCCTATTTTCCCTAAATTATGTTTGTAAAACTAAATGTGTACAGACTGGTATAGTTTAAAAGAATAAAATGAGTGGATGAACTAAAATCTAGGATGATAATATAATATAGGATGAGTTAAGGAGTAGATGAAATTGGTTTTAAGTTTTTCTAAGATCAGAATCAAAATTTATAAACAAAACTCTCTCAGGTGCACAAAAACTCTTCATGGATAGGTAGTTTTTAGAGATCATGCCCTAACTTGCTTTCCCACCATGGGAATTCAATGATCTATAGGATTCTAGAGGCAGGGGAGAAGGGGAATGGATCTACTATTTTTACTTACAATCCCTAGGCCAAGCATCTCTATGTGCTTGGTTCAGGCCAGAGAAGAATGAAGTAGCAATAGAACTTCAGGGGTAGAAAAAATTGATCTAATGGTGGATTGTGGTCCCTAAGGGGTCCCTTTAACCATTATAAATGGTGTCTTTTCAGAGTAGTTTGAATGGTGAATACTTCTAGAATAAATCAACCCTTCTAGGCCTAATTAGGTCTCCTACAACAATGAGCATTATGTACTTCCCTTTATGTTTGGGAGTCTATGATTTTGGGGTTTGATATAAATATGTATAGGGAGTCTAGATCTAATCTCTTTTTGATAGATCCTTTAGGAATTTTTTGATCTAAGTCTTAAAAAATCGCTCAATAGGGCTACAAGCCAGGAATGCCTAAATCCTGAATTGTTGTTTGATTTCTTAGAGACTTTTAAGGTTTAAAAATCATCTCTTTTAGAGACCTTTGAATTTGGAACCTCTCCATCCCCTACAACATATAGGTTCCTATTTTATGTGTTAAAAAAGTATAAGTTACTTTCTTAAAAGAAGAATTAGTATCGTCTAGGAGGATAGTGTGTCTTGTAGTTTCTGTAGGAACCCTTTTGAAGCTGTAGAGAACTCTCTTGATCCAATTTGGGTGTACCGAAGACACCTAAGGCCACACCAAAAAAAATTTTCCTAGATAAAGGAGATCTCTACATCAAGTTGTATCAGAGCATCAAAGATCCTTAAGGACAAAATCAAACCAACACCATGGAAGGAGAAGATGATGGAGGGTTGTCAACAAGGATGACCAATGCAGAGATAGTAAGATACCTCGGAGAGAAAAGGACAAATCATGATGAACAAAGAGACACTAATATGTAGTTGATGAGACAAAAAAATGGAATAACTTAGGGAAGAGCTTCGCAAGAAAAGTGGTAACTCTGAAGATCTTTAGGTAGGGAGTGAAGAAGAACCCCTTGAGAAGGAGGAAGATGAATGTCCTACAGTCAGAGACCACTTCTGAAGAATCTAAAATCTATGGAGAGGAGAACCATGGATACCAAGCTTGAGTTTCTTACATACAATGGGAAGATGGACCCAGATGTTGAAATGGATTGAGTGGATTCCCTAAATAGTTTCTTGGATTGTGACTACATCCCTGAAAACCAGAGGGTGAAGATTGCTAAGTCAAAGCTTGAAGGCTCTGCACTCACATGGTGGAACTTTACTCAAGATGATAGGTTGAAGAAAGGAAAGAATCTAGTCACCACATGGAAACTAATGGTGGCCCTACTCAGGGAAACTTATGTCACTGAAGACTATGAAGTCCAACTTCATAAGAAAAGGATTAGTCTGAGACAAAAAGAGATGCATATCTCAACCTACACTGAAGAATTTCAGAAATTGGTTATGAAATCCAAGCTTACTGAACCAGGGTGTGTACAAATTTGTAGATATATTCAAGGACTAAGAATTTAAATTCAAGATGAACTTATCCTAACAAGCCCTACCACATTCAATCTGTTCTATCAATTGGAACTCAAAGTTGAAGAAAAGTTTAGAAGAAGAAGTGAACAAAGTGGTAGAGGCAAAGGAAAGAATGGTAGAGGTAGAGGAAATTTTGGAGGAAGAGGAATACATAAAAATAGACCACAAGGTGAATCCAATAAGCAGAACACCCAAGGGGAAAGAAGTTCAATGGGTTGATACAAAGGTAGAAGAGGTAATGGCAAGGGTAGAAATGGAGGAAGAAACAATGGGAAGATTAAATGCTATAACTGCAGTCAGATGTGTCCTTACACCAATAGGTGTCTGGACGAAGACAAGAAGAACAACCAAGGTGAAAGAAGAACTAACCTTGTGCAAGAGGATGATGCTGACAATGTAAGAGACTATACTAGAGAAGAAGGGACACACCTTATGATGAAAAGGACCTTGATCCAAGCACCAATGCCAGTGGAGCCTCCCCAAAGAAAGAATCTCTTTATAACCAACTACAAGAGCCATGGAAAGATATGTAAGTTAGTTATTTATTATGGTTCTACTAAAAATCTTGTATCTAGGGAGATGGTAAATAAATTAAAATTGGAGAAATTACCCCAATCAAATCCCTCCCATGTTTCTTGGTTAACAAAATGACAACAAACTCGTATAAATGAACAAGCTTGGGTAGATTTTTCAATCAAAGACTACAAGGATAGAGTTCTTTGTGATTTTGTAGATATGGATGTCTGTCATATTTTGTTAGGACGTCTATGGATGTATGATCTTCAAGGAAAACATGATGGAGTTGCAAATAAGTATCAGATTAAGCATAATGGTCACAAGTTCAATCTAGTCTCACTTCCTAATCCTCAACAAGAAAAACCAAAGGAAAAATTAGTCATGCTTGTGGGAGAAAAAGAAATGATCAGTACTATCCAATATTCAGAGGTAGGATATGTCATATTCCTTAAACCAAAGGAGAAAATAGTGCACAAAGAGGTACCTAAGATAGTAGACAGTCTATTGCAGAAGTATAAGGGAATAGTTGCAGGAGACACACCAGATGAGCTCCCACCATTGAGGGACATATGTCATTAGATAGATTTCATTCCAGGTGCTTCTGTACCTAATAAAGCTGCATATAAACTCACTCCTGATCAAAATGTAGAAGTCACTAAGTAAATAAGTGAATTGTTGACCAAAGGAATCATACAAAAGAGTCTTAGCCCTTGTGTAGTCCCAAGTGTTTTTGCGCCTAAGAAGGATGGAAAATGAAGACTATGCACAGACTCTAGAACAATAAACAAAATAAAAATCAGATATAGATTCCCTATACCAAGAATAGAGGATCTACTATACCAACTTTGAGGAGCATGTTACTTTTCCAAGATAGACCTCAAATAAAGCTATCATCAAATAAGGATAAGGACTAGAGATGAGTGGAAAACTACATTTAAAACCACTGAGGTATTATATGAATGGCTTGTGATGCCATTTAGTCATAGTAATGCTCCTAGTACTTTCATGAGGCTAATGAATGAAGTGCTTCATGATTTCATTGTAAATTTTGTAGTGGTCTACTTGGATGACATTTTGATCTTTAGTAGAACTAAGGAAGAACATATGAGACACTTGGAATAATTCCTCCAAAGACTTCATGAGATGAAACTATTCATAAACCTAGGAAAATGTGCATTCATGCAACAATAGTTGACATTTATTGGTTTTTTCATCTCTAAGGGCACTTTAAAGATTGATCCATAAAAGGTAGAGGCTATCCTCAATTGGCCAACACCAAAAAACACTAGGAGAATTCAGGAGCTTCCATGTATTGGCTACCTTTTATAGGAAATTTGTCAAAAAATTTAGTCATATTTGTGCACCTCTACAAGTGATACCATCAAAGCTGGTAGGAAAATCAAATTTCAGTGGACAACCCAAGCAGATGAAGCTTTTGAGTATTTGAAGGGAAGAGTAGCACAATATCCTATCTTGGCACTACCTACCTTAAACAAGTTGTGCACAGTAGAGACAGATGCTAGAAATCTAGCCATAGGTGTAGTCCTTAGTTAGGATGGGAGACCACTGGCTTTCTTCTCTAAAAATTTGAATGAGTCCAAGAAAAAGTATAGTACATATGACCTAGAACTTTATGCTATGGTTCAAGCCCTCAAGAAATGGAGGCACTACTTACTACCAAAGGAATTTATTGTTTTTACAGATAATCATGCATTAAGTTTTCTTAACAATCAAGACAATTTAAGTTGTAGGAACATGAAATGGGTTGAACAACTCCAAGCATTCACATTTTCCATAAATCATAAGAAAGGAACCTCCAACAAAGTTGAATATGCTCTTAGTAGGAGAGTGATCTTGGTTGAAGAAGTACAATTTCAAAGCATGAGAATTGATGCTGTCAAGCACCTATACAAGGAGGATGCAAACTTTGGTGAAATCTACAAGGTTTGCTCCACTCTCTCAAATGCATATAACACTACTTATTTAGAATATTTATTGCAGAATGGTCTTTTGTTTAGAGGGGATCAACATTTTATTCCTAAATACTCTATAAGAGAGAATCTGATCAGAGAGAAACATTGTGGCATGCTAGGCGGTCATTTTGGGATTGATAAGACACTTGAACTCATAAGGAGAAACTATCATTGGCCTAAAATACCCACTGATGTCAGAGAATTTGTGGAGCCATGCACTATTTTCCAAAGAGCCAAATTAGTTAGGACCAATCAAGGTCTCTATCAACCACTCCCAGTTCCAACAAAACCATGGGACAGTGTGAGTATGCACTTTGTCCTAGGACTTCCAAGAACTAAATAGAGATTTGACAACATCCTTGTTATTGTTGACAGATTTAGTAAAATGGCTCACTTTGTCCCTTGTAAATTTTCTAATGATGCTTCTCATATTGATAACATGTTCTTCAAAGATGTGGTCAAGATTCATGGATTGCCATCATCCATTATCTCGAACAAAGATGTGAAATTCCATGGGAATTTTCAGAGAACCCTTTGGAAAAGGTTGGGGACAAATTTGTCTTCAAGTTCTGCATACCATCCACAAACATATGGGTAGACTGAAGTTGTAAACATATCACTAGGCAACCTTCTAAGGTGTCTAACAAAAAAGTATGGACAGTCTTAGGATGCTATCCTCCCTCAAGTAGAATTTGATTTCAATGTCTTAGTCAATAGATGAACAGGGAAGAAACCATTCCAAGTAAACTATGGACTTCATCCAAGATGATTCATGGAGGTGAGAGACTTACTATGTGACTTTAAAAGTAGTGCACTAGGTGAAGAGTTGTCTGCATGGATCAAACGGATTCATGATCAGGTCAGGGATACATTGAATAAAAATACTGCAAAGTACAAGGAACAATTAGATAAGAAGAAGAGATATGTGACTTTCAAAGAAGGGGATCAAGTATGGGAATACATGAACAAGGCAAGGCTACCTAGGGGGCACATTAAACTACATATGAGGAATATTGGTCCCTGTCAAATACTCCATAAATTTGGGGACAATGCTTATTAAATTTCTTTACCCTGAACTATTTTTATTTCTCCTATCTTTAATATTTTTGATCTCACTCCTTTTAAGGGTGATGCAGGATCTAATAATTCTTTGCAGGATGATGAAGATACACAGGCAGAATGGATAAAGGACTTGCTGTTAGAGTAATTTAGCAATTGCTCTTTAGTGCTTAAGTTTCACTTAGGCAGTTTCTTTAGTCTTAGGAAAGTTTCTATTTCCTTGCAGTTGCCCGTTTAGGGTTTCGACATCCTTTATAAGGATTGTCATCTTTGTATTTCTTAAGGAGTTTGTAATCATTTTACATTGTGTAATATAGAACTTATTTTCTGTCAACATGTTCTTGCATTCTCTGGCCTATCGGCCGCCATAGCTTCTGATCCTTCTCTCTTCTGTCTGTTTCATTCTGTGTAATAGTCTTTGCATGCAGGTGATCTTGGTTGCATTGCGTTTAAGCAATATCAACATGGTATCAGAGCCACCTTGCTGCCGGCTGTTCATAGTTTATTGAAGCATTCGAGGGTTTGGAGATCTCTCTGGCTTTTCCGGCATTTGTCTCTGGTTCTGGGGGGGTCTCTATTTTTTGGAGATTTTTGAGCCAAAAAGGACTCCACCATTGCATCCAGAAGGCTCGGGAGAGTCGAAATCATATAAAATTTCGACCATTTTGGTCACCGGGGCTCTGGGAAAATTTTCTCGGCCTCCTAGGGCCGTACGGGCACGAAAATCGAGTAAAAATTATAAAAAAAAAGCATGTTTTTTTGTTTTTTAAAACGGTTTATTCACCGCACACAGTTATATTGGAAAGGCACTACCGGGGGGCCGCCAC
>MU223104.1:2854075-2865023 GCA_018584345.1 Thuja plicata
GCCGGGACCCTTCTTTCCTGCTTTCTGCAGTAGTTTAGCAGTTTTTCTTCTCCCTAAGTTACACTTAAGGGGGGGTGTTAGAGTAATTTAGCAATTGCTCTTTAGTGCTTAAGTTTCACTTAGGAAGTTTCTTTAGTCTTAGGAAAGTTTCTATTTCCTTGCAGTTGCCCGTTTAGGGTTTCGACATCCTTTATAAGGATTGTCATCTTTGTATTTCTTAAGGAGTTTGTAATCATTTTACATTGTTGAATATAGAACTTATTTTCTGTCAACATGTTCTTGCATTCTCTGGCCTATCAGCCGCCATAGCTTCTGATCCTTCTCTCTTCTGTCTGTTTCATTCTGTGTAATAGTCTTTGCATGCAGGTGATCTTGGTTGCATTGCGTTTAAGCAATATCAACACTTGCCACCAAGCCAACCTTATAGTTGGAAAATATTCTTGACTCCAAAATTGTCAAACAAACTAGGAAGAAGACCTACATAGAATAATTGGTTAAATGGAAGGGGCTACCTAACATTGATGCCACATGGATGAGTGAAGAGTGTATTCACAAGCATGGAACTTCTGTTCAACAATTGCTCTCAAGTGGAACTTGAGTTTTCAAAACAAGAGAGTATGGTGTAGGAGCACCTTCCCTCCACTCTTCAAAATTATCATCTTCTTAGGGTCTTCAAAGGATTCTCCCAAGGGCCTCCATGCATAAGGGTCATCAAGATCATTTCAAGAGTTTTCAATAAGCCACTTTTTAAGGCCTAGTCACCCTTGGTGTCTTTATAAACCTTGGGCTTTGACTATGGTCATTTGGCATGTTTTGAGTTTAGTATAGTCTAGGTGTGTTCTTAGTTTTTTTTTATTATATTCTATGTTAACTATGATCATTCTAGGATCATATAATTAGGTCTTGTTAAGGGAAATATGCACTTTTGCAAGAAATGCAAAAAGTTCCTCATTACTAGAAATGTTGTCAAAGCAACTTTTGTAAAAAGTTGCTAAAAATGTTGTAAATGATTCTCACCATTCGCAACCTTAAAAAATTAGTTGGATCCATTGGGAAAAGTCTTCATAAGCCCTTTCAGGCATGTGGAAGACAAGGATGATGTAATTTGTTTTGAAATCAATAAATATTAACTATTTTCCCTAAATTCTATCTTCAAAACTGAACATATACGTACTGGTATAGATTGAAAGAATCCAATTAGTGGATGGCCTCAAATCTAGGATGAGTTAAGGAGTAGATGCAATTGGTTTGAATTTTTTCTAAGATCGGAATCAAAGGTTATAAACAAAACTCTCACGGGTGCACAGAAACCCTTCCAGGATAGGCAGTTTTAAGAGATCATGCCGTAACTTGCCTTTCCACCATGCAAATTCATTTTCCCTCAGGGAAATGTAAGTAGGGTAAATTTAATATAGGATTCAAGAGGCCGGGGAGCATGGGAATATATCTACTATTTTAACTTGCAAGCCCTAGGGCAAACATCTTTATGTGCTTGGTTCAGGCCAGAGAAGAATGAAGTAGCAGCAGCACTTTGGGGGTGGAAAAACTCAATCTAATGGTGGATTGTGGTATCTAATTGGTCCCTTTAACCATTCCAAATGGTGGCTTGTCAGAGGAGTTTTAATGGTAAAGATTTCTAGAGGAAATCAACCCATCTAGGCCTAATTAGGCCTCTTGTAGCAGAGAGCATTAGGTACTTCCCTTTCTGTTTGGGAGTCTATGCTTTTGGGGTTTGATATAACTCTGTAAAGGGTGTCTGGATATAATCTTTGTTTGATAGATCCTTTAGGAATTTTTTTTTATCTAAGTCCTAAAAACTCGCTCAATAGGGCTACAAGCCAAGAATGCCTAAAGCCAGAATTGTTGTATGACTTCTTAGATGCTTGTAAGGGTTGCAAATAATCTCTTTTAGAGACCTTTGAATTGTTTGGAACCTTTCCATCCCATACAACATATAGTTTCCTATTGTATGTTAAAAACAAGTGTAAGTTACTTTCTTGAAAGAAGAATTAGTATCCTTTAGGAGGATAGTGTGTCTTGTTGTTGCTGCAGGAACCCTTTTGAAGGTGTAGAGCACTCTCTTGATCCAATTTTGGTGTAGAGAATACACCTAAGGACACACCACAACAAATTTTCCTAGATAGAGGAGAGCTCTGCATCAATGATCCATTTCTAATTGATTGATAACATGGATATCCCTACTCTCCTTAATAACTCCTAGTTTCCCAATTGTGATCCCAAGGAATGTCATTCCCTTCTCTGTAGCCTATGGGCCATGCACATGAAATCTAAAAATAATTGCTTTATATGGATTCTTCTACTAGTTAAATTACCTATTAAAGATATATTGATGATATCTTAATTTGTAAAATTTGTAGAATTCCTGAAAATGTCAAACATATATTCATTGATTGCCTCTTTGCTAAAGAGGTGTGGCTAAATTTTGGTCTTGGCATAAGAAGTAACATAAGCATTTTTGGTGTGGTTACTAGAAATATCAATGGACTAAAAAATGAGAGAATTTTTTTTTTTCTTTAATCTCTACTAAAATGTGAGTGAAATTCTATGGTTGATCTAGAAACCTACAAATGATGATATTTTTAATGGTCAAAATAGAGTGCTTGTTGAGTCTTTGAGGAGACACATTTTTCATGATGTTTCTTGATAGGTGACTATTATATTCACGCTATCTAGGATAAAGTTTGAGACGCTACTTCAAGATGAGACTACCAATGTGTTCACCTGGGAAGTCTTGCAAGGATTCACTTATGGTAGGCAGACTATATTAAGGTCCCCTTTTGAAGTCATTCTAAACAATTTTGTATCTAGGCTAGAAGAACAAACAAGGAGGTTGGAGAGAGCCCAATTGGAGGTTCATATGACTGCTAGTCAAGTCCCTATAGTTGTTTTTGACTTAGTTATTGTCCCACCAAATTGTGACAAAGTACAAAAATGGATGGAAGGGCCAACTGGTTTGACTGCCTAGTGTTATATTTCAGATGTTTATAGTGTGCTCAATGATTAGCTTGGATCATAGATGATACTATGTTGTTAATTTTTTTATTTACTGTATAATCTTGTCTTGTATAACTTGATCTCCACACTGTACCTGTGTTGATAAACTCTTCATCTTTTTTGGTTGTTTTATGGTCACAATAATGGTTAACAATGTATGTGTATGTTTTTAGTTGTGATAAACTATTATATTGTATCATTCCAATATGTAAAGTGCTTCTTTGATATTTAATACAAAAAAGTGCATTTTTGAATTTGGTGCATGCCAAATAATCTACCTTGGGAAATACCAAACCTTACACTTGTATTTTTATTGGGCATCCAACCCAAAGGCTTTGATGAGTAATACAAGACTGAGAGATGTTTTCTGAAAATGAAAAATTCTCACATTTTTTGTTGTACTCTCTACCAGGTTTTCACGAGTTTCAATATAAATAAAAAAACACCATGATGTTTTCAAGCTCTTTGTTATCTATCTTGTCATATATATTTTTTTAGATTTTGATTCTATTAAGGTTTTCATCTCTAATTTCTTTTCTTAGTGTGTCTATTTTTTGTTAAAAATCTTGTATTATTTTGGACATAGATTTTTTAATGTTCATAGATTTTTTCAGAAAATTATATTTTTAAAAACCAAACTCCATTTTACAAAGCTATACTTTTTTTTTTAATTTGTTTTTAGAAACTTTAATGTAGAGTACACTCAAACTTCTATTTTTCAGAATATGTCCACTCCAAAAATTAGTAAAAATTCATATGTTCATAAAAAAATTAACCAAAAAACCCATCTTGGTGCACATACATTTAATCTCATTGCTCATATGCAAGCTCATGTTCTAATGTTCTAATTTGGGAAACATGCTTCTTAGTTGATACATTGAAGTGTGTGCAGCTTCATTATTGGTTCATTATAATTTATTCTTGATTAGTAGATCTATTATTCACTCTATTGGATCACATTTGTGATTGCAAAAGTGACCCAAGTCACTTTTATATTCAAAATAAAAAGGTAACACCCTCCCATAGTGTTTCATATCTATATACGATATATCCGATGACACATTCAAACTACATTTCGGTTGGCCTGTTTTCTTTCCTATATATATACACACACTCACTCACTCTTCATCGAAACTAATTCAGTATTTTTTTTGTGTTGCCGTTTTGTGTGTAGGTGGAGGTTTATCACTAGAGCACTAAAAATCAAACAGATATTGTTGATCTAAACCTCCAGAGCTGGATACGTAGTTCCCACTTAAATTACAAAGTACAGGGGAAGTACTGAGTTAACTTTCAAGGACAGATATGAATTCACAAGAGATTACACACTTAAAACAAGCTCCTCCCAAAATTGAAGAAGAATATTTCAAAGACTTGCCCGATCATTTGGAGGCAGTATTATCCAGCAATAATACTACGACTGATCATTTCGAGGCAGGAAGATGTAGCAGTAAAAAGGAGATCCTGAGTCTGACTCCTATTTGTTCCGTAGAAACAAGCGAGTCATGGGTTATTCAAGTTAGAAAAAGGTTTTCCACTCAGCAGTATAAAGTAGGGCAGCCTTCTGATGTGTGTATTTATAGGGTGCCCGCAACCATAAGGTCTCCCAAGCCGGCGGCATATGTTCCTCTGGTTGCTTCGTTTGGGCCTTATCATCATCATAAAAAGGATGGAGAACTCTATGCAATCGATGACTATAAACTGGAAGCAGTGCAGAGAACAATACAAATAATTCCCGGTTTAACCATTAATAAATTAATTGCAGAAGTTGGAAATTTAGAAGAGAAGATTAGAAATTGTTACGAAGATTCGGCAAATGAATACAGTAAAGAAAGCCTCTGTTGGATGTTCACAATGGACGCATGCTTTGTTTTAGAGTTCTTTCGTACTTCAGTTACAAAATCACCCAAGAAAGAAGACAATACAAAACCAGCCAAGGAGGAAGAGCATGCAAAAGGGCAAGAGCCTTTCAGCCTGCTTTTTGAGTACAATGGTCGTCAAAACATATTTAGGTATGAGATAATGAGAGACATTATGAAGTTGGAAAACCAAATTCCACTCTTTGTTTTTAGAAAAATACTTGAATTAAAGTATAAAAATGAGGACGATGCAGTGTTGAAATTGGTCTATTTACTATTTCCCTTGCCGGAGTTTAGAGGTTTTCCCTTCTCTTTTCCATCATCGGATGATAAAATAAATGAAAGAAATATTGATGATGAAATTATGTCTAGCTTGAAAAAACATATTAAGGGCGCCTGTCATCTTTTGGATTTGTCTAGAAGGGTGATCAAAGATATATTAACATATTCAGGTTCTCAATCTACTGCTTCTGCAACAAGTCGTACTGATAATTTGAAGTTCCCAAATTATGATGATTCTACTCCCTCAGCTGAAAAGTTGCATAAGGCTGGTATCATATTTAAGCCCACCAATACAGGAGAAGTCAAGTTTGAAGGCAGATACTTTCTTAGCAGCACATTTTACATTCCCGAAGTTACTGTTGATGATGACACCGAAATACTTCTGAGGAACTTAATTGCATTTGAAGAGTGTCAAGGCTGCAGATTGTCTCCAGAACCCACAATAATTTCAAATTATCTCCACTTAATGGATGACTTAATTGACACCGCTGTAGATGTTGGGCTTCTTAAGAGAGGCAAAGTCATCAAAAGCCTGGTGGGTAGTGACGAAGAAATAGCTGCCACAATTAATGATCTTTGTAAGGGAATTACTGACAGTCCATATCAACCATACAAGGAAGTTGTGAAAAAGGTCAGAGAACATTTTAAGAGTCGATCGAAAGTTTGGCTTGGTCAGTTTCGACAAGAGCGTTGCTCCAAACCATGGTATGTCGTCTCTCTTGTGGTGGCAGTACTTCTGCTTGGCATGGCTGCTGTGCAGACAATCTTCACTGTTAAAAAATAAGCAGCATGACACCTTTTATTTCACTTTAATTGTAAATATTTTTTAGGAACTGGAAATCGTTGTGACACAATTTTCTAACCTTTTTAAAATTACTACTGATCCAGATCTTTGTTCAATGACCATTTGGATCATACGGATCACCGTCCTAATTATTTTTACCCTGCTAAAGAGCACTGTGAAAGATTGGTAAACCATAATACTTATATTTGGAATAATTCTATACTTTTTGAGTCCTATTATTAATTTATATTTTATACATGGGAGGGAGGGAGGGAGGGCTATCTTTGATGTTGCCAGTTTGAAGAGGGAACTGATAATTTAAATGGATATGAAGAATAATTTAATTATTGTTAATGTTAGATATTGTTGTGGATCCTTGTTGATACTAGCTTCTTATTGTCAACACTTGCAATACAAAGAGCTCCATTGGGTAACTCGTACAGATTCTCAACTTGGGAGACCTGAAGTGATAGTGAGATAAGTGTACCATCAGTCATTGCTTGGAAACTTAATGAATCAGTTAAACTAATGGGATCCTAGTACTTGAATGCTAATCTACTTTTGGTATTTTACTCTTGTAAACTATTGTTGATATCCTCCCATGGTGATCATGAACTTGTCTAAGTTTAATTAGAAAGCAATGTGCTTTAACCTACTTTTGTACATTTTGTACATTTTTTTTTTGTTAGCATTTATGCTACAAGCTTCATTTTCTATACAAAATCTTTTGATCATAGGCTTTTATCTAGGCTTAGAGATAAATTATATAATCTTTTATGCATTTGAAATCAATCTTCTTATTTTTAATTTGCGTTTAAATTTCAAGACATTGTCTTTTGTATATACTCCAATTCTATTTGATTAACAAGATGATTCACCCTAATTGTATGGACTAAATAGTCATTTGTTGATTCAAATAAGAGAAAAAAATATAATGAGAATATATCTAATGGTGAATCTCTTTATCAAAATATCTCCAAAGCAACTAAAATGCAAATATCAACATTTAGTCACTATATTTATTCTACCATAGATTGATCATGATAATAAGTGGAGTACTCAAAGGTACGACACAAATATAATAACATATTCGTTACATCCCAATATGCCTCTAGGAATAGTTTTGAAAAGGTGAGGAATCCTACTACTTGGATGATAGTTGATCATAATATACATGTTGGAAATACAATAATGGGAAAGCAAGATACTAAGAGGTGGGGGGTGAATCAGATCTTCAAATTTAAACACTTAAAACAAACTAATCCACATTCATACATATATGAATCTAATGTAATATCAAATAGCACCCACACAATGAAACAAATAACTCATAACACAAGAACTTGGTAACCCAAAAACCCAAATAGGTAAAACTGGGGTGGGGATGACACCTACAAAATTCTCCACTACTACAGTAATAAAGTGTGCCTATTAGGGCTACAAAAGTTGATTACAAGATGCAATCTACCCTGTTAAAGGTCTTCCTGGTTAAGAGCTAAAGATCATTACAATCTACCCTGTGAAAGGACTTCAACTTACAATAAAGTAAGCACTCTGTTAGGAGATTTAGAAAGGTCTGCTAGAACCACTATGTTAAGAGATTTTCACCTGATACAATGATTAGAATGTCTCAAGTATTGATCCTTCGTTATGCACTTAGATGCTGATGGCGGATATCCTCTTTCTAGTACCTTCTATCATCTCACAATCTGATATAACTTTACTCTATTGTTCACTGTGCTGTCACTCTGCTTGATCTCTACTTCTTAACAAAATAACCCTCTATGCATTTCACTTCAAAAATGCAGTCACCACTTCTCTCCACACGCTTACAAAATAGGGTTTAGAAGCAATCTTATATATCTGTTCTAGTCTAATAGCGAGATCTAAATCAATGATCAAGATCTATTACCCATACCTTGAAGGTATTACAATTAATGATTACAATAGATCATGCATAAGATAAAACAATTAAATGCATAACCAACTCCGTAGGAAAATATTAAATGCATATATAAGTCGGCCCAAAAAGCTTATATAAGTCTGCCCGAACACTTATCCTTGAAGTTTGAATCATTCCAGACATGTATACAAAAACTGTTCTGCTTGGCACTTAACATCTCTGTCGCTCAGCACTGAGTATCCTACTCGGCTCGGCATGATACTACTCGGCAACTTGAATACTGCTTGGCAATGTTGCTCGACCTTGCATAGTTTTATCTTAGCCACAGTGATAGCCAACTAAAAATTGCCTAAGTGAATGACTAAGTGTTGGTCACTAATCATCAACAGAACTTAGAGATTAACAATCTCCCCCTTTGATATTAGTGGCAAAAACACACTTATTATTATTTCATTTCATTCCATCAAAATGTTGCCTAAGTATACTAAGTACTCCCCCTAAGAATATACTAGGAATTATTCATACAAAAAGTTTACATGCGTTCAAAAATATATACAAGTGTACCTGTTCAGTACTGATGTATCATACTCTATCCTTTCCAACTTCCTTACCATCTTCCTTACCAACTTCCCCCTTGTTTTTGTCACTGATTGATGGTGGGGTTAAGTTATACTTATCCAAAAATTGTTTATGAAGCTGTAGGGTGGATCCAAATGTAGTATCCCAACTTTCCTTAGGCCCCGTTTGTTTGCTGGAAGATGGCTGGAAGATGAAAATAGGAAGATGTATTTTTGTACGGCCAAATTCTCATTTTGGACCAAAATGAGAATTTGGCAAATTCCAAAAAAAAAGGTGGAATTTGCCAAATTCTCATTTTGGACCAAAATGAGAATTTGGCCGTACAAAAAATACATCTTCCTGTTTTCAAATTCCAGCCATCTTCCAGCAAACAAACGGGGCCTTAGCAATCTTCATAACTTCCAATTTTATTTCTAGTTCGGCAGCTAGACTCACTAAACTTTCTACAGTTTAGAGATTTGCATTTCTCTGTGATAACTCTTTTACATCTGAAAGTTCCTTTTGTATTACCTCCAAGTGAGGCAATAGGCTTGTCTGAATAGTGATCAATTTGGCCCTAATTCGACCATCTTCAGCCATAAGCTCGACTATTCTCCATTGTGCATTGATCAACTTAGAAAAATGTAAAGAACTAGAAGTAGTATCCTTACCCAAAGTATTGCCAGTTGATCTTAAATGTAACTGTAGCTTCTCAACAAGCTGTAGATTATCCTTTGTGAAGAATTCAACACCGCATAGTTTCTTGTACAAAGAATAAACATTTGCTATAACTTTCTCCAAAATTTCTACAAGAGTAGAAAGTTCAACCTATTCTGTTGCAATCTCCTCTGAGATTTTCTCCAAAACTTTGCTCTCGAATCTCCTCTCGGACCATTGTAGAAGTTTTTATTTTCTGTTAATATAATCATCAGTTACCTTCTGTACAATGTTAACTAACTGATCAATAATTAGAGCTTGAGGCATTTCATCTTCTAAGTCAAAATCCTTTGCAAATATGTCCTTGATGTCATGCAACACCTATTTTTGCTTCTGTTCTATTTTTATCTCTTCTTGTCTCTTCTTCCTCTTGAGTAATTCCTGAAGAGTCCCTATTTGTTCAAAAGATAATTCATCGGGATCCCATTGTGGAATCACAATTATCTCATCTAATGTAACATCTAGAATTTGAGACTTCTTCTTCAAAACTTTATTTCTCTTCAACTTTGGTGAGCTAATGCTCGGCTGCATAATACATTTTCCTGTCACAGTATCAATGTCCATTGCCTCTTTTAATTCTGTCAGGATTGTCTATGGATTAGGCATACCTCCAGTTTTAGGACCTGTGGGAGTGGATGATGCAGAGTGTGGTAGATCAACCAACACTTGCATTGCCTCTTGTTCATTAGGCTTATCAATAGTATTCTTCACCATTATACCACTATCTAAAGCTGTTTTGACTACCTCTAAAATAGGCAGATTTTGTGAAGTTACCTCTTGTGCATTTGTTTGTTGTTTCTCTTCACTTATCTGATCATTGATTTCTTCAATTATCTCATCAATTTTCTCTTCACATACAATGGTCTTTTCTCCTTCAGTCTTAGTTGCCTTAATAGGTGAATCAATGTTTGTACCACTCGGCATGTCCTATTCCTCGGCATTCAAATTTGCTGGAATCATCAACTATGTAGTCAATTGGACTGTTTGCAATCAGATCAATAGAATTTGTTGAGTCTAATTCATCTTTATCCTTGTCCTATTCTATAGAAATTTGACCTTGAGTCACTTGTGACTCAGGGGTGATCTCAACTTCTTTAGCCTTTTGATCAGATGTCCCTACATCAGATTTCTTGTCTTTTGGAACTATCAGTCCAAAGATTTCCTTCCAAATCCTTTTACTTTGCTATACTAATCCTTCAATATCATTTTTCAAAACAGCATAACCTCTAAGTTTAGGAACAAACCTATTCTTGTATTCTTCAATGAATTTGGCTCTCTATTTTGAAGTCAACTCAGGTATTACCTTGGCTAAAGTTCCTTCCTTGATTTGTCTTTCTGTGGTAAGTGCAAATTCCCATTTGCTTGATAGAAACTCATACAATTCATTCGGTACATTGAGAGGAACCTCCTTCCAGCAATATGGTGAGAATGCACGAAATAACAAAATATAGAGTAGTAGCAGAACTCAAAATGAATCTATTGATCGCGGGCCACTTCGAGGGGGTAACCTCCTTTGAGAAAGCTCAATACAATAAATTCATCGGTGTCCATCAAAGCCCTCAACCTACTCTTATATACAAAGTATGATTTGGAAAAGTAATACTACCTATGCATGTGGGATAATAAAATATACTCACAGGATGACTTACAAAGCATATGCATCCAACAACACTACACTAACAAAATAAACAGAAGGAACACAGAGGTTCCTAACATCCCCTCTCTCTTAGAAAAAAGCTTTGTCCTCAAAGCTTAAGGTGTGGAAATTGTTGTTGAATCTGAAGAAGGGGTTCCCAGGTAGCATCCTCTGGTTGCATGCCATGCCACTGA
>MU223104.1:2884297-2895570 GCA_018584345.1 Thuja plicata
TCTATGTAACAATGCAAGCCTTTACCTTAATCTTGTTTTCGTTGAGGGTTATAAATATAAAAGTATCTCTGTTCGATATGACTACTTTAATTGTATGTGTGCATACCTTTACCATGTCTGTGAGGTCTAAAGGATACTCTGTTCAGAGTTGCTAGAGTAAATCCCTTTATTTACAATTCACATATTATGATAAAAAAAAAGGTATATATATAAATGTAGATATACTGTCACTAGTAAATCTATATTTATATATACTAGTCTGAACAAGTAACAGGATTAAAGAGTTCATTCCATTATTCAAACTTGCTGAGAAGCGATTAACATGATTAAAGAGTTCATTCCATTATTCCATTCTTAGTCAAACTCTACCTGAGAAGTAGTAAGTTTTGTATAAGTTTTAATCATTACAGTACTTGAAAGCCTAACCCATGGATCAATGGTAATGATTCTAGCATTGTTGCCAATATTAAATGAGTTCAGAGATATCTTTAACAGTTGGTTTTATTGATATTGATCTAATCCAAATAAAAATTCCATTTATGCTGGGTTATAAACCCATGAAGGGGAGACTGATTATGAGGGAGAGGGGTTCAGTGATTGGCTTAAAAGGGGAGTTAAATTGAAAGATTAAATATTATTAGCATTAGTATTAGAATCCCTTAACAGCCAAGGCTTACTGCTAGCTTTGATTCTGAACCTCTAAAGTAGCCCACATTGATCTATAATATAGTTGAGCCTATCACTTAAATGATGTGTCCTCTTAATGATGTACTAAACTATTCTGTATCAAGGTGTGTTTTCGGTCTGTATTAGGAGGTGGGTCAAGATCACGGGTATACCATCATAACATGGATAAGATGTATACCAAGTACCTTGTTGTCTAAGAGTACACAATTGAATGGATAGGTAAGGGAGCTTAAACCTAGAGACTAGCTTTAAGCTCTTGTTCTCTGGGTTGAATGTAAAAGAGGACCTCTTATGTTATTATTAAATATTTAGAGAATAATTTAACTATAGATATCCCAGAGGTGAGGTGGGAGTTTATTTAGTGTTATCATGCCATCGACACCTAGATTTTCTAGTTTATCAGCCTCAGTATTGCCTTCTCTGTAAGTGTGTTTGATTTCATAATTGGGGATACTTTCCAATATTAGAATTATTTCCTCTATTTTAGCATTTAGAGTCCAATTAGGAGTCTTCTTAGATCGTATAGCATTGATTATAATCTAAGAATCACCTTCAATAATGAGTTTGGTTATATTAAGATCCTTACACAAATTTAGGCCCGCCAATGCCACTTTTCACTCTGCCATATTGTTAGTGTTAGGATTGATAGGACGGGAGAAACTAGCTATAACTTCTCCATTCCAGTTTTTGATAATTCCTCCGATACCTGCAGTTCTTGGGTTTGCCCTAGATGCCCCATCAAAATTCAGTTTGTACCAACCCACATCTTGAGGATTCCATTTGCAATTCGCACGATCTGTTTTAGTTTTATTATTTCCTTTCCCATAAAGGGGGGGTACCCTCAAAGTAGGCCATTCCAATCTAATTTTTTTGTCCCAACTTTTGAATGATTCCTCATAGTAGACTTGGTCCCTCAGGGAGGTATTAATTATTTCAGTAATTGCTATTTCTATTTTATTGATGAGAGACCTCCATTCTAGTTTTCTCCCAGTAAAGATTCTTTTGTTACGTTCTTTCCAGACTTCCCAAACTAGAATGGAAGGGGTAACAATCCATATATCTTTATATAGGTTATCTTTATATAATGCTAGCCATGATTTAAGTGTACTCAAGAGATCCGCATGAAAGGCAGATTTCCAGCCAAGACACTGTAATAACCAATTCCAGTACTGTTGGGTTAATGTACAGTTAAGGAGAAGGTGATCGACATCCTCAGTATGTTTTTCATAGAGAGGGCACTGGGAGGGCCCTTCAAAGCCCAGCTTGGTGATTCTATCAGCGGTAAGGATCTTCCTTTGCATAGCTACCCAGAGAAACATCCCAGCTTTGGGAAGACAAGTTCTGTTCTAGCAAAGGTTTAGGGGCATATCTAAATTATCCATCTTATGCTCTTCTAGTATAGTCTTATAGCCTTCTTTGACTAAATATTCTCCACTATTTGATCCAGCCCATATCAACTTGTCAGGTCTGCACTTGAGAAACACATCTCTATCCTTAACAATATTTAGAAGTCTCTGGCTTTCTGTACTTAAGAATGTGTCAGTATCTATAAGTTTTGATGGAAGGTTCATTACCGGGCTTAGATAATTTGATATATACAATCCAATCATATTTTTACATTCTTCTATGAAGTCCTAAGAAAATCCTAAAGAACTAAGGGGGGGAAGGCCTGCCCAGGAATCATCCCAGAATAATGCTTTCTCCCCATTACCTACACTCCAAGTGAGAAATTTGCTTATGATTCCTCTGGATTCCTTGATGAAGTTCCACATCCTAGATCCTTTAACATATGATTGGGCTCTGAAAATGTTAATAGGATCTGCATTTGGTATATATTTATTTAGTAAAATCGAGGCTCATTTACTGTTCAATTCTTTGTATAATCTCTGAATCAGCTTAGCACCCAAGGATTTATTTTTCCATAGAAGGTTTTTAATACCCAAACCTCCTTTAGAGATTGGTTTTCAAAGGGTTTCCCATTTAATTAAGGCTGGTTTTTTCTCTTCTGAAGATCATTGCCAGTAGAAATCCCTAAATACTTTATCTAAGTTGTTTTTTACGTTAACCAAGAGGGGAAGCACAAACATCTGATATGTGGGAATGGCTGATAGTATTGATTTGATCATGGTGGCTCTGCCAGCATTTGTAAGCCACTTACCTTTCCATGTTCTCCTTTTATTCTGGATTTTTACGAGCACTTGCTGCCAGAGTTTGGAAGATAGGAGACCTTTGTCTAATTCAATTCCTAGATATTTACAAGGAAGCTTCCCAAGATTATAACCGAACACTTTACAAATTTCCTTTTCCATTATCCAAGTGGTGTTAAGAAAAAATATTTCCGACTTATTTGGATTTACCTGCTGCCCTGACGCTTTCATATAAAGGTTAAGGGTATCTTTAAAAGCCTTGGCTTCAGATATCGATGCTGAGCCTGGGAGGATGGTGTCATCAGCAAATTGTTGATGAGTAATATTAGGGACATTATCTGATGCCTTAAACCTATAATACTACCTTCCAATTGGCTCTTGCTAATAGTTCTACCTAAGGCTTCAGCCATAATCACATATAGGAAGGGAGACAGCGGGTCTCCTTGTCTGATTCCCCTAGATATACTAAAAAAGCCTTCTGGAGTGCCATTAATTAGAATTGAAATTTTGGGAGAGGAAATGAAATTGAAGATAAGATTTGTCCATTGTTTTGAGAAGCCAGAGGCCTCTAGGCATTTGAAGAGAAAAGTCCAGTCTACTTTGTCATATGCTTTCTGAATATCAATTTTGATAAGCATGCTAGGAGTCTTGGTGGATTGGGCAATGTGAACTAATTCTTGGGCTATAATTATACCATCTAGAATAGAACGATTGGCTATGAAGCTTGTCTGTTCTTTAGAGATGATAACTGGGAGAAGAGTCTTGAGTCTATTTTCCAAGCATTTAGATAAGATTTTATAGATAGTGTTGCAAAGAGAAATGGGTCTAAAATCCCCTGGTTCCATGCTTTCATTTTTCTTAGGTATTAGAGTAAAGAAGGTGTTATTAATTTTAGATAGTAAAGAACCTGAGTTTCTGGTTGCTTCCACAGCTTGCCAAACTTCGTTACCCATGAAATGCCAGCATTTTTGGAAGAAACCAGCCTGGAATCCATCTGGTCTAGGTGCTTTCTCTGGGTGCATTTGGAAGACCGCAGTTTTTACCTCTTCTAAGGTTAATTTTCCGTTAATCATTTTATTATCTGTTTCTGATATTAATTTGGGGATTTCTTTTAACATTTCATTTTGAGATTCTAGATTGATCACATCATTATTAATGAGGAGGGTTTGATAAAATTGAACTAATGCTGTTGATATCTATTCTGGGTCTTCAACCATGTGACTTTCACTATTTTTAATTTTTGAAATTCTATTGATACTTCTTTTGAAGTTTGTTGAGTTATGAAAAAACTTCTTATTGGAGTCCCCCTCCTTTAACCAAGTTTCCCTCAATTTCTATTTCCAGAAGATTTCTTCTTTAGGAAGAATCACATTGTATTTGGCCATAAGTTCTTTTTCTTTTGAATAACTACATTCGTTCATACCTTTAACTATTACTTTGTTATTTAGATCTTCTAGTTCTTGTTCGATGTTAGTCTTTTCAGTAAAAATATTATTGAAGTTATTCTTATTCCATTCCAGTGTTTTATTCTTAATAATTTTTAATTTAGCCACTAGACTATACATTTTAGATCCTTTAATCAAGATTTGGTTCCACCACTGTTCCAAGAGGTTAATGAATTCCATATTTTGAAACCACATAAACTCAAATTTGAAGGGGTTTCTATGAGGTTTACAGCTTTCTGTAATTGAAAGTCTGACTGGGAAGTGATCCAAGCCAGCCTCTGGGAGAATTTCCTCATTAACTAGTTGGTTCATAGGATAGGTATTGCCACTGATCAAAAATCTGTCCAGCTAATCTGCTATGTGGCTGAAGCCAGATCTTCTATTAGTCCAGGTGTAGATTCCATTATTAGTGTTAATACTAATCAAATGGTTATCTATCACCCAAAGGTTGAAGTCTTTCTGGGATTGTGAGAAAAATTGAGATCCACCAAATTTTTCTTTGGTGTCTAAGATAGTGTTAAAATCACCACCTAATATATGAGTAGAATATTTGTTTGATTAGAGAAAAGTTTGGATGTCTAGCTAGACCTTCCTTTTTTCCTCATTCAGAATAGGACCATAAACATTAATTATCATAAATTTTAAATTAGATTTAAGGCTACTAACTTCTGCTGCCATCCAATTGTTGTATTTAAGTATATCTGTGACTAGGACTTTCCTAGGATCCCATAAGATAGCTAGGCCTCCAGAGGCACCCTTGGAAAACTCAAACTCGGACCTCCATATTCCTAGTTTGTTGCTAAGCTTAACACTATCTTCCTTTCTTAACTTGGTTTCCTGAAGCATTATTATTTCTGATTCGAAGTTCTTTAGGTATCTTTTCACTAATCTTTTCTTGTTAGAGGAATTCAAACCCCTAACATTCCAAGTAGTAACTTTCATTGGTCCTGGGGAAGGCACTTCCCCTTCCCAGTGTGCAGGATGTCAACAATTTTTTGCTGATTGCTGGCTTTTCCAGCTAGGTTTCTTAATTCAATTGAGGACTTCCTTCCTCTCTTCTTTTTGATTTTATTAATATTGGGGGTGCTTAGACCACCCCTATTTATAGCAATTCCTAGCTACCTATCCTCGTTAGTTATCCCAAAAAGACTAGCAATAGCCTCTTTGCTGGCATCTGGGATATCCATGAGAATATCCAGGTTAGTATCTATAACCTCTTGATCTATATCTTTATGAACTTTCTCTACAAGATCAGGATAGTCTTCTTGATCTATAAAATCCTCTCCAAACATCTCTATTAAATTTTAAATTTCTTTCGGAAGTTCCTTATTCAGGAATTCCATTTCCAAAGGAATAGAGAATGGTGTATTATCTTTTTGAATCTGATGTTTTATTGGAGTTTCTTCAAGAGTTTCCTCCTTCTGTAGCTCAATAATATTTTCTATCAGAAGTTTTTTTTGTAGTAGCAGTTCTTCTTTATCAAAAATTTTGTCAATGTAAAGGTTAATTAATTCATCAGTTACTGAGTCCGCTAAGTACTCAGCTATTATATTAACTTCTTGTTCACAAGTAATTGATTCTAGAATTAGATCTTTTCATGGTCGGTTCTCTGTTATAGAATTGGTAACCCTCTGGGGGGGAGTTTTTAGTGCTACTAGGTGGCAGAGGGGGGGTTGGAATAATTTCATTTGATGCGCTATCCTAAGCTTCATTTTCAAATTTTCCTGTTGCATTGTGGATATCAGGATTAATATTATTGTCCACTTCCAATTCTGTTTCCATGATCTTAAGAGGAGGAGAATTTTCCTCATTTTTCTGGGGATGAGTGAATTCTGTATTATTTAGACATGCAACAATGTTCACAGGAAATGGTGAGGGAGAGGGCCTATCTAGTCCTTGGTCCCTAATAGGATTAATTGAGAAACCTCCTCTATCATGACATAACTAAATCTCCATATCTTTATTAAGTTGAGTTAACAGATTTGTGTTTTTGTGTGGTTTCGGAGGATCTATATTTACTTCAATAAAATTTTCTAAGATTGTTGGATTGACTATGACAGAATTGGAATTAAAAATTAATTGAATGGGAGAGATGTACTTTTGATGAAAATTCATTTCAATAATGATTGTTTTATCAGCCTGTTTAAGTGTTGACTCAACAATCCTGATGAATTTACCAATTTTATTGCCTATATTACAGATAATATCCTTACTAGATAGATCCAAAGGCATATTTTTAAGAGAGATAGCTTTTTCAACTTTGAAATCCTTTAAATGCATTGGATTAAACAAAGGCATCCATTCAAACAGAGAGAAGGAAATATTCTTGAATTTAATATCATTCTTTTCCATAATGTTGTTCTTTAGATCTTTATTATTGCAATCTATATAAATAAATTATCCATGAGAAGCGATATACTTACCTCCCCAGGAAGTTGTGTTGTTACTCCTTCTATCAAATCATTAACAAAGACTCCCGTGCCATTCCGTCAACATATCAAACTTGGGTGGTCCCACAATAGTGTGTCCCACTTTTTTCAACATCCTGATTTTTGCTGAAATTGCACATTTTTAAGAAAATATGATGATTTAAGCCTTGAGAGGTCCCATTTGAAGGAGTAAATTCAAAATGGCTAGATAATAGCCTCTTGGATAAAAATCACTTTGGTATAATCCCTCTACTCCTCACTCACACCTATCATCGAGTCTCCTTTGAACCCATCAAAATGCTGACAAAAAATCACTTTGACATTAACTTTTTGTGGGATCAAATAAATTCATTTGAAAAACCCAAATACAGGATGATAGTGCTCTGATAAAGCTTTCCAATGATTATGAGTTATATATATATATATTGAGTTTATTGAGACTTTTCTTTTTAAGTTTTACTAAACATAGGTTGTCTGACCATTTAGCGACTTCTCTATTCGACGATTCTGGAAAAATAGTAAATTAACGAAAAAAATTATGAAAAATATCTAGCAAATAGGTATTTATGTTACCTTTCTATAAAAAAAAATAATAAATAAATTTCGATATATAGAGATAGAGTTAGAGCGATCCAAGTGAACCTATGTCCAAATTATAATTAATGTCACTTCATAACTCAATAAACTATTAAATATTCAACCAAATTGAATGAAACCAAATGGATTCCCTAGATATTTGTGTTAAAAAACCTAAATTAAAAATAATTATGTTCTTATCATTTTTATAAAAAAAGTTATGTTGATCAAAGTGAGTGTCACTCCTGAAAAATCCAAATTTTTTACAAAAATAATTTTTGAAGGAGAAGGAAAAATGGATACAAATAAATTCCAATTTTTTTGAAAAAATATATATTTATAAACTAGAAAAAAAATGCTAAAAGTCACTAGTTTACATCATCTTCAAATTATTAATGGTTTTATGACAATAGATGTCCAAAAGCAAAGTTTTTTTTTAGAATGTTCATTTCAGTGTCAAAGTTGGCCAAAAAATGGGACACAGTTTTGTGAGATCACCCACCTGTTTCTACTAGGTATTTCTAATACTGCAAAATATCATCATTATCTACAATGATTGTATCATAGTGCAAATTGAAATTAACCTTACCTATTTTTTGATGATTATATCACCTATGAGGAGGCGTGTAAGCTGCATTCTTAGAGTCATTATGATTTTTAACATCATTAAAGCCATGATTAATCAGATTATTAAGATATTTAAATGATGAGGGCCTCTCCAACCTTCTATGGTGAGGAGGGCTATACAGTCCAGAGGGCTTTGTAATGATATTCATTAAATCCTCATGATCAGAAATATGTGCCTTACCATTTTGCTTATTTTTTCCCTCATGAAAGGGTGGGGTTTTAGCATGATAAGGGTAGGGATTTTTGGCTGTAGGATGGGACACATCCTCCTTGTGATGCTGAGCCCTATAGCCCTTATCCATCAAAACCCTGGCCCTTTTGTGCGGGGGTGTGTATGATTTATTTCTTTTATCAACCTCCCTAAGCAAATCAAAGGAATTTTTCAAAGAGATGTTGTAAAAACTGGGAGATGGAGAATGCCTTAGTACCTTTTTCTTACTCTTTACTGTTTTCCATACAAAATTTTGCTTTGGTATGCTCATGGGAGGCGCCTGAGTATATGAAATCCTACCTTCCCCCATAGTAGATTGGGGTTCATCGGATCTATATACTAGTTTATACTCAGGTTTATCTTCTTTGGCGGTCTTGTAGCTTAAAACCTCCTTTCTCGCATACTTGGTCTTAGCAAAGAAGTTCAATTGTCTATCCAAAGATTGGACTGAAAATATTTTGGGCCTTGATTCCCTACTCCATGACAGAATTACATTGTTTATCATAGATTCTGAAATAGGTATCAAAACCCTAGATGTATCATTTTGCAAAGATTCCCATAGGCTTTTCTCCTTTTTTTTAGCTATAAACTCTTTCAAATGATCATATGTAGGGTGTGTTTGCCCCTTCGGCTTTTTGCATTCTGCTTGCTTGTGGCCGTATAGCCAACACTTAAAACAATAATGAGTAAAAACCTTGTCAGAGCCATTGTTCAATGGAGTTGCTTTAGAGGATTCAACAGAAGACTTGATCAGGGCAGACTCAAAGCTTGAGCGTTCGCCTATGAGTGATTATGGTGCAAAAGCCCTAAATTGATTTGTCATTTTTGCAAAGCGATCTGACGTTGAATGCGAAGCTTTTTCATTTTCGCATAATCCAACATCATAATATTATATATGTTATATTATTATTAATCATATAAAATTTAATATTCAATATTAAATTATTATAATTTTCTTAATTAATAATTGATTGATGAAACATTATAAGATTGATTAAATTATAATTAATGGGAAGAAGCATGTCCTTTCTTATAAATAATAATGAATAGACAGGTCCCTTCATGGGACATGTCTCTCCTAGCCTCATTCCCAATATAAATGAAAGAGAGATTGTTGAATTTAGAAAACACATACAACATAGAGTGCTATTACTTTTGTAGCTATCCTAAAACTTGACATGGTATCAGATCCAGACTGCAAATGTAAGAGAGTAGTTTGTTGATGGTGAATGTGTGACTGTCTCTATTAATATAGTCTCAATACAGGGACCATATTGCATGAATCCACTATTGGATTTTTTTGAATTTGGGATATCTTGGTGAAAAACAAATGTTGAAGAATCTCACCAGAGCCATTGGAGAGAAAGTTGGGGCTCAAAAGTTATGATGCACTGTGTACGGTTCTATGTGAAATCCCTGAAAGAATATTTCATTAAAGAGATATATTAATTTTTTATGATCATGGTCAAGCGTTAAAAAAGAAGAATATATTCAAGAAAGTGTGTCTCTTTCTATGAATAAAGAATTAATTATAGAGTGTCACCTCTCTTGGAGCAATCAATTCATTTCACAAGAAGACATGAGGATTATTCAATGATATAAGAGTTGGAATTGTACATTGTGGGGGGAATAATAACCAATGTTAAATTTCAATTTGAACCATTCTTAGTGGAGAGTGAGAAAATGGCGATCATCCACTCTAGGTTGTTTCTTTACATGAAGGTTGTCGACATGGCTATCATGAACAACATTATAATCTCCTGCAATATGTCCGCTGCAAACAACTTAAAATTTCTACGAGAGATGATATTTCCTATATGGGATCACCTTACAAAAGGAAATATTTGAAACTTAAGATAAGTATTCCATGTTTTATTAATGTACATGAATTATTGAGTTTTAAATTTATGCTATAATATTGGCTAGTAAAATCTTGTATGCTTCTATCTTTGGTATTTTTGTATGATATAGTTTAGTTTATAAGCTATTTGTAACCTCTCTCTAACATACCTTCAGGACAGAAGCATAAGAAATTTTTTTTAGAGGAGTCTGTCATGCCCAAAACTAGGGCAAACACACACAATTTTTTTTTTTAAACAACATAAAACAACATCAACAATGATGACACAACTAATACATAAAGTGTTGCGAAAAGGTAATGGAAAGGTGGAGTTAGTTTTTGAGTTGCAAGGTATATTCATAGGTTGAATTAGGGTTATGCCACACATAGACATAGAGTCAAAGCATTACTTGTTATATGGGTTACATGAACTCTTGGGTCAGGTTGAACGAACTATGGTTTTATGTTTAACCACGTGTAGTATCGTGATGGTAAAGAATTGTTAAGATCACAGGTTAAATTAGGTTGACCTAGCAATTAATTTAATTCTTAACCTTGATTAAAACTTAATACATTTATATCTAGAACCAATTGTCCTTCGACATTAACTACTAAATTGAACCTAATACTCAAAATTTAATCTTATTCTATCAACCTAATCGACAAAGTTTACCCTGTAGTTCCCTTGCGAATGAGGGCTTAAATTATCTAACCAACTACACCCCAATAATAATAACCAACAAGGGTATCAGCAACTAGGTTATATCTTTTGTACGTAATTTACCTAACATAGTCAGTATTTTGTCTGCATTATTAGTACATGAGATAACCATCATAATAATCAAATTATATACGACAATAAACTTCATAATGTGAGCTAACATGAAATATTATCTAAACGTCGAGGCAGCTAAGTTATACTACCATAACAAGGTGTACTAAAGCCCCCTTACACATTAAATTAATTAACTCAAACAAATCAATTCATTAGGCCAAGACCCTATTAGTTAATTTGCAAATTCACAACCTAAATGGAAACCTATACTAACTAATATTAATGTTCTATTTAAATAATTAATGCTTGGATGAAGTAGGCTATAATTTTATTGCGCCAATTTAATATTAAATCTGAACATGATAATAAATCTATTACTCTAATAGATTATAGACTTCAATTAATTACATGAATTACTAAAATAGTTATTCTAACTAGGCAAATTATACAAGTATAAATCCATTAACGTATTAGCCAACCTATACATGTTACATAGAAACTAAAGTTATTAATCTATTAATTACACTGCCCCATTA
>MU223104.1:2899895-2931355 GCA_018584345.1 Thuja plicata
TATATATATATACATACAATTCATAATTTGCAATCGTTAGTAAATATGCAAAATTCAATTCTTAAATATACTTTTCATTAAGTAATGCTCAAACATGGTGTTTCCATAATCCTAACATTACGACATATTATTCATGCTATTCGCTAACTTAAAGCATCATTTATGAAATAATTAAATCTGATCATGATTAAGTCTTCCTCATCAAATCACATATCTAAGCATGTATAGCCAAAATCAACAATATGTTCTAGGTTCTAATCCGCAACAGAATATAATCCACATAATATAATCATCATCATAAATTTTAATCTTTGACTTACAAATAAACATACATAACTAAATCATCATAACATGAACTCATTAACTCACAAGTCACACTAATCATTCCAAATCTTATATAAATCATGATGTAGTTTTATCTAAATTGCATAAACATTAATTTTATCAATTCTAAAAACACCCAAATGGCATAAAATCAAATAACCAATTTCCTCAAGTAATAGTTACAAAAATGTCCTGAAGCTCAGCAAGATATTTCACCAACTATCCTTTAACCTTCAAAGAATTTCACCTGTCGATATAATTCCAAATCTTGATTATAGTTTTCCTGAACAACTCATATCAACATGTGTACCCAAATTGAAACATCTCACCATTTATCTAAATCAATCATCATAATGTATCATAGGGTCAACATCATGGGTATGGAAAGTGTCATAAATTATAAATTATCATCATCCAATACAACTAAATCCCTATCAAAAGGGTAAAAACCTCCTAATTCATCAAAATGTAAAGCCAATTACTAGGTCTATCAAAATGGTAATTGGAAAAGGTATGATGGGTTTGGGGTGAGGCCTCACAGAGTCTGAATCAACAGAGGTAAGTTTGGATGAGGAGCTCTGAATATTGGTATAAGATTCAGAGGGAGTCTAACAGTTTATCGTAAGCAATCTTGGATGAAAAATATCAACAAATTAATATCTTCTCAATGAATTCTTCTCTATGAGAGAAGTCCAAGGTGAAATCCCTTGTTTCCACCCGCTGCATAGAGGCATGTGGATGAGATATGTGAAACTCTATGTTTTTAAGGCCCTGAACCTATGTAAATCATGAGGAAGTGATGACTTCCAAATGATTATCACTTGTATTTTGTAAAAGTTATTGGAAAGTGATGATCTTACAATAACTTGACCTTCTATTGTGATAGACATCTTGTGATGGCTGAAACAGATCGTAATAGATAGAACTTGTGGATTGAGGAAATCCACCCAGGAACTTGTGGATAGAATCGTCGATGTAGGAAATCCACTCTAAAGCTCATGAGTTTGTGGATAGAATCGTCGATGGAGGAAATCTACACGAGAGCTTGAGGATTGAATCATTGATGGAGGTAATTAAATATAAATCTTGTCATTTTTTGGATAGAATCGTCGGTGGAGGAAATCAACACGAGATCTTATGGATAGAATCACTAATTGAGGAAATAAAATCTAAATCTCGTGTGTTTGTGGATAGAATTGTCGATAGTGGAAATCCACACAAGAGATTTTGGATAGAATCGTCGATGGAGGCAATCCACTCTAAATCTCATGAGTTTGTGGATAGGATCACTGATGAAGGCAATCCACACAAGATCTTGTGGATAGAATTTCCGATGGTGGAAATCCACATGAGAGATTGTGCATAGAATCACCGATGGAGGAAATCCACCTAAGATCTTGTAGATAGAATTGCCGATGAAGGAAATCCACCTGAGAGCTTGTGGATAGAATTGTCGATGGAGGAAATCCACTTGAGCACTTTTGGATAGAATTGTCGATGGAGGCAATCCACCTTAGAGCTTGTGGATAGAATCATTGATGGAGAAAATCCACATCTTGAGACTATGTTTCTATTAATTACATCATGAGGGTGATTCTTTTATTTCTTACATCATATGATTGATGTTGTCAAGTGTCATATAAGTGTTGACATTGGATTGATTTGTCCTCCCTAGCTAAGAGGGAGTGTTGATGTTTTGTGTAGCAATGGTGAGGGTCATAAGTGTTGACATGGAAGACCATTACGCATTTTGTTTGATCATCCTCCCTAGCTAAGAGGGAGTGTTGATGTTTTTTTATAGCTATGGTGAGGGTCATAGGTGTTGACATAGGAGACCACTACACGTTCTGTTTGATCATCCTCCCTAGCTAAGAGGGAGTGTTAATGTTTGTAGCTTCAGTAGTATGACCATTAGAGTACATATAATATACGTTCATTAATAATAATATATAATATATATGTTATATTATTATTAAAAATATAAAATTTAATATTCAATATTAAATTATTAAATTATTCTTAATTAATAATTTATTGATGAAACATTATAAGATTGGTTAAATTATAATTAATGGGAAAATACATGTCTTCTCCTATAAATAATAATGAATAGACATGTCCCTTCATGGGACATGTCTCTCCTAACCTCATTCCCAATATAAATGAAAGCTGGATTGTTGCATTTGGTAAACACATACAACATAGAGTGCTATTACATTTGCAACTATCCTAAAACTTAACACTTTGAAGTTGTTTTAATTTTAAATTAATTAAAATTTAAAATTTAAAATTTAAAATAAAAAAACTTAACTTCCAAAAAAGGTTAAGATTTTAAAATCCTAACTTGCCAAAAAGTTAAGGGTTCTGGGTTGGGTTTTAATTGCAGAAAGGAAAGAACCTAAAAGTTGAGAAATGTTAAGAGTCAACATCCCAACTTGATCAACATTCCAACCCATTTGAAAACCTTAACTTTTATGAGTTAAGTGTTAATACCTTAACTTCGATACTTTTCCCTAATCCTAACCTTGCAAATTTTAATATTTCAAGAACTAAACCCTAAATCTTAACTTTTATGGTTTTGATTTTAGTTTCCTAACTTTTGGTTTTGGAAACTCTATCTTGAAAGTTCAAAACCATCCATTCGCAACTTCCAAGAAAATATGGTTAGCAGGTGTATTGTTGAAGACAAAGCAAATGTCAAATTTTTAGAAAGTGGATTCATAATCAAAACACTAGAAAGTTTAAAGAATGTAGTTGGCTGGTGTAATGATAATTTCACAACCTTTACTACCATTAACCCTACAATTCCAAAATCAAAATTTTTGAAATAGTATGTGGACTTCGATAAGGCACAATAATTTTTATTAAATGTTGTGGCCATAAGCGCCACGTTAAACATATATATGTAAACTATGGAAGCATATATAGACACGGTCATAGTTTTATAAAACTTCTCAATGATATGCAGTCTCAATCACTCCATGACTACAATATTGTGAATATTTTGGAGCTCTTGTTGGAAAGAAAAAAATTATAAATAACAAAGATGAACAGAGTAATAGAAGAAATCAGAAATAATAGAGATGAAAAAAGTAATTACACAAAGACACTCTTGTATTGAAATTCCCCTCATTAATTACACAACAAAATACCAATAGATAATACTACAAACTCTTAACCCACCAAAGAAGGTAAGTTGAAGTTAACATGCAATAAAAAAAGCACATTGCGGTGATCCATAAAAACCAGTTCAGACTGAAGGTTTAAAAATGGTGATTAAAAAAACAACACCTATGATGAAGTTAGAATGAGGAGTTGGAATTATGCACTCACACCCCCCTTTAATTCTAACTAAGAAAGGAATGAGGAAAGAGGGATAAAGAAGAGGGAAAAAAAACCCCCTCAAAAAGATGCTAACAAGGTATGAAAAATACTAGATTACAGTGTCATTCACCCCAAGAAGATCTCAGAGAAAGTGAAACTTCTTCTTAGTGAATGACTTCATAAAGATTTCAGCAATCTGGTGAGACATGGCACAATACTATAAATCTATGATGTCATCGTGTATCAAATCTTTTATATAGTGCATGTGGAATCTCAATGTGTTTTCTCTGTTGTCGTTGTACTAGATCTCTATAAATTGCTAGTGTACCCTGATTGTCACACCAAATGAGAGTTGGACTATGAAAATGGATACCTAGCTCAGTGAGGAATTTATGTAACCAAATAGCCTGAATGGTAATATTGATTGCACCTCTATATTTAGCCTTTGTAGAGGATAAAGAAATGGAAGATTGCTTCTTACTTGACCAACAAATTGGACCAAATCCCAAACTAAATACATATCCTGAAGTGGATTTGCGATCAATGCTATCACCAGCCCAGTCAGAATAAGTATAGCTAATGAGATCCAATGTACATCTAGCTGAATAATGAATACCATAGCTGATGGTTCCTTGAACATAGAGAAGTATATGCTTGGAAGATTTCCAATGTAGCTCATGAGGCTCCTGCATCTATCTAGAAACAACGCCCACTACATATGATAGATTTGAACAAGAATAAGTGAGATAAAGAAGAATCCCTACAAGCTGACGGTAGAGTGTGCAATCAACCAATGGTGTATCCTTTCCATCCTTAGGCTTGACCCGCAATAGGAAAGGTGTGGTAGCTGGCTTACAATCAATCATTTGAAAGTGAGCCAAGAGATCCCTTGCATACTTGGATTGAGAAACTTGGACACCTAATTCAATCTAGTTAATTTCAAGGTGAATAAAAGAGTTGAGGAGACCCATGTCTGTCATGGAAAATCGATCATGCAAAGCTACTTTTGTTGCAACAATATTTGTCGCTGAATCACCTATTATTAGTAGATCATCTACATAGAGTACTATGAGAAATAAAGAGTAAGATGTTCTTAGCATATAAAAATTTAGATAAGGTTTCATCTGATAAAATTTTGAGATAAAAGATAACAATCCATTTTAGCATACTAGAATCTAGGTGTCTACTTGAGGCCATAAAGTGATTTCTTGAGTTTGCATACCAAGGAGGAATCATATACATATCCGTGTGGCTGCTCCATGTATATCTCCTCATTGAGATCACCATGAAGAAATGCATTCTTCACATCCATGTGATGAATCTCCCACTTTGTTGCTGTTGCAATAGCAAGAGCCAATATAATGGAGTCCATTTTAGCCACAGGAGAAAAAGTATCATCATAGTCAATGCCATGAAATTTCTCAAAACCTTTGGCTACCGACCTTTCTTTATATCTAATCACTTGATCATCTCTTATTATCATTGTTTTGTAGATCCACTTATACCTTACAAGCTTGCGATTGGATGAATGTTAAACCAAGTCCTAAGTTTGATTTGTAATGAGATACTTGTACTCCTCATCCATGACTTCTTCCTAATGAGGATTTCCTGCAGCTGCTACATAAGTTTGGGGATTAGATTCTTGAATCACATAAGCATGGATTGGCTTGATTGGATCATCTAAAACTGAATTAGGGGTAGCATAAATATCAGCCAAGCTCATTTTTATTTGGTTTCCATTGCAATGCAGGTGTTCATTTGATTCAGATTCAGATGAATCTAAAATCATATCGGAATGATTGCATGTATCATCTTTGAGATGCTCTGGAGATGCATGCATAGGACTTTCATCAAAATAGACACTCCTCTCAATGAAGAGCATTTATGTGGAAAGATCACACAATCTATAGCCCTTTGTACCATTTTGATATCTAACCAAGGATTTTTTTAGTGGCGATTCTTTGCCGATTGGTGAATATGTCCCCTCAAGCGTATAGAAATTGGTGAAAAAATGCGTAGTATACTGGTTGACTGGTTCACCCAGATTTTATAAAAGACACGTATAGTGGTCAGTTTGTTCGCCACTATTTGCATGTAATTTCACTACGATAGTGGGGTTGTTCACCCATTTATCTATTGTATATTTACTATTATTCACCATGGATTAAGGAAGGGGTATTGATCAAGGATCACTATTTTCCAAAGGCCCATTGTCCCAAGTGGAAGTTTTATTTGCACTAGGACCCAATTTTCCATGCATCATAATTAACCATGTCCCAAATTCCCGCCCTATTCACCTAGTCAATTACTTGAAATTACTTGGGGTTTGCCAAATATTAGTTTTTATCATATGCAATTTTCGGTCCCTTCACCAAAATTCAAAATAAGCATTTGTATATAAGGATAGATTCAAGAGATTTAGGAGTACAAAAATTTAGTTGATTCTGAGATCACAATTGCAATCAGTAGCGAACCAGAATGACTGCAAGTCCTTAGTATCTTATTCAAGTAAAATTTAATTGCAGCCTTATCTTGTTGGAGATGTCACAGTCAAAGTTAAACATGAAGAGGACTATTGAAGGTGGAGACGTCCAAGAGAGGCTAACGAAATGCAAAAAAATATCTTCATACTTTGGCGGGGCTAGACACAATGGTGTTGCTGAAAGTGAGGAAGGTACATCATCAGAGGAACCTGTACAACTTTGAGGTTATAAAATTACACAAGAGTTTATTCAACAAACTGGGGAACCTAATAAATTTGGAGACAAATTTGTAGAGCCTGATATATTTGATTAAGATTACCTTGAAGATGAATTTCAAGTAAATAACCAGTGCCAGGATGAATCGATCAACTTCGGTGACGATGATGGTTCAATTAACAGTAACACTAAAGGGAGAGGAAAATCAAAAGAAAAAACTGATCATCAATGGGAGATGTCCAGGAGATTTAAATTTGATTAGGCAGAAAAGTATCCATTCATTGAACCCTTGGAAAATCCAATTGTAGGTGAGCCGCTAGTAGATTGTAGATGTATGGTTTATAGTTGGAAGTATAAAAAAGAAAAGCGGTTGGAGCTTAAACTAGACACCATAGAGAAACATGTTGGTAAGGTTTAGGAAACCTTAACTATAGATGGAAAGGAAATAAAAGTAGTAAGATATAAAAAAAAGGAGCGATGTCAACATCAAAGGCATGCTGAGGAATATTATTTGTTTCATAAATTTAAGATGAAGCCTGGTGAAGTTCAAGGTTCTATTAATGCTATTTTTGCAAAAGCATGTGAAGTAGAAAAATGCAAAAAATCTATTCAATTAAGTAATCTTTTCCATATTTTTGAGTAGAGGGCGTCCAATGACAGACTATCCTGAAATGAGTGGTTTGTTACACTTTCTGAAAGTTCCTAATTATCCTATCACTCATTGGTCAATAAACAATGCCTTGGAATAGGCAAGTTGTATTTCCTAGGTTGAAATAGAGGATGTAGAGAGAAAAATAAAAGAGTCAACCTTTATTGCATTGTCCTTAGATGAAGTTATGGTAATAGATAATATGTCATGGGTATGAATGCATGTTTATATTGTACAGAATAATGTTTGCCAACCACATCTACTAACTGTTGCAAAATTGAGGGACAATGCAACATCAGAAACTTTATTTCAATTAGTAAAGATCCATTTAATTGAATATGGAGCTATGGATGAATTGAAAATAGCGGTGAATTTGATCTGTGTTGGAGTGGATGGAGCTTTAGTAATGCAAGGTCAAAGGAATGGTCTTTGCACAAAGATGCTGGCTTCTTTTTCACCATACATTGTTGGCATTCACTGTATGGCCCACAGGATGAATCTTTCTTTTAGAGTTGTGAAGAAGTTTCCTTTAGTAAACAAGGTTAAAGATTTAGTAAGAGAGTTGTACTCATATTTTTGTCAATGTCCCAAACATTTTAGGGAATTTTAGCACTTTGCTGATGGAATTACCAATGGAAACAAGCTTCTAAAAGATGTTGATACCAGATGGATCTCTTTGGATGGACCATCGCATCGAGTTTTTTCTGAATATCCATCTTTGATTGGACTTATGTACGGAAATTGTGACAATGCAGAAAATTAGAGATATGGTGACCTACTTTGGAGGTTAAGAAATATAGAGACACTTTTGACTTTAGCATCTCTTCTTCCCATGCTATAAAAAATAACATTCATTACAAAAAAGCCCCAGCAAAGAGACATGTATATTGCAGAATATGCTACTTTGTGTAAAATGTCATGCCAAGCCATCGATAATCTTTATCAAAATGACCCAAATTTATCCGATGAAAAATTTCATCACAGGAGGAAACTAATAGATTTGGACAATCCTTATAATTATTTAAAGATCATTGAAAATGGAGATTTATGTGTTTGTGTAAGGGGATTTCAGATACCAGTGTACTATAGTGCCCCAAAGAAGCGAGCTACAAGAGTTACAAGGGAAGAGTTTACCAAGATTGTTGAGTCTATAGCAGCTAATGCAAGGGACATAACCTCTAAAGTTTCCTTTGAAATAAGATCCCGATTCCCATATGAATGACTCTTGAGGCCATGGAAATTATGTTTCCTCAATATTGGCACTTAAACTCTAAGGAATATTATCGTAATAGGCTATTGAATTTGATAAAGGAAATTTTCAAATCTGTAGAATTTAATGGAGTGACTATTAATGGAATTTTAGATGAAGGTCTTCTTAGACAGCAATCAGGCACTTTTGCAAGGACTATGAAGCATTGATATCAATTAATGCATAACCCACATGCAAAGGGATCGACAACAAGGCTTTGGACATAACTAAAACATAGTACACTGTTGCATGATGAAATTTCAGAGTTCTTCAAGCTTGCTGATCTATGTCAAACCATGATATTGGGTTTAGTGGAGGATGAGACAGTTTTCAGTGCTTTGGGCTTCCTAAAATTAAAGCTAAAAATAAACTAGACAAGAATTTGGAAACATGTGTGAGGGTCTACACATCTATATATGATGTCAATCCTTTTCCTTATCAAAAGGCAATGGAAATCTTGAAGAAAAGATGCAAAAGAAGAGGGTTAGGCAACACCATTAACCAATCTCTGACTCTAAGCGGGACAACTACAGGTGGTGACGGGATTGGGATTGTAAGAAGCAGAGGTCAGAGTGAAGAAGATACAAATGAAAATGAAGAGAACAATGAAGGAACTGGAATACCAGAATTAGATGATGACGACGACGCAGACATGAATTCGCAAATTTAGGAAATTTCTGCTAAATTAGTAGTAGCAATCAATAGGTATTTTTTGAACTTATTAACTACTATATCCTATCATTCAATGTTCATTTTTGAAAACAAATAATGTATTATGTTTCATCATTAACATTTGAGAACAAAGAGTATCATTACTGTAGTTTGTATCGTATGATCAATGATCATTCATATTTGAATTTGAAAATTGAAATTCATGAATGAAATTTTGTATTCCAATAGCATATAAAATAGAATATAAAAGCATAAATCAAATAAGAATAACTGAATAAAATAGAGTAACTCAACGTACATTAAATTGGAAAACATGAAAATTAGATATAGCACAAATTGTTTTGTATTAATTTGCAATACATTACAATTTACAGTAATTCAAAATTCAGAGCAATCTTTGTAGGCCAGTCCAAACATCCTCTGATGACAGAACAATTTGGTTTATAGTATAGTCACACTCCTGCAACTTTGTTAGCAATTCATATTTGGTAGTGTGACTTGACAACACTGTTTCTTCTAAAACTCTATTCAAATTTCTGACTAGTTTGATGAAATCCATGAATGTATCAGGAGATATGTCTATAGGAAGAAAGCATAAATCAGTATTTGTTTTATCCTGCAACCTTTTTTTGTAAGTTTTTCTTCCAATGAACTTATTTATGTCAAATCCCTTAGGCAAACCAAGACTTTCCAATTTCACTTTCCTTTTTTCTATCTTTGTGATCTTCTTCTTAGCTTTGTCATCCAATTCATGTGCTTCCCGTAGCTTCTCACAAGGCAGGTGCTAACTCCCTTGTTTGATAGATAACTATCACTCTCACTGTAGAGTTGTTGCATAATATCTTTTGCTTTCTTTTCTTCCTTGACAACATCCATTTTCTGTTTAATGTTCTTATGGAGCTTCAAATAACATACTCTCATACTTTGAAGAATTTCAAACCACTCACACAAGCTAAGAGACATCCCCAATATTTGGCCCCAAATGTGTTCTTAAGTAAACTTCACTAAATTATTACTAGTATTTGTTAAAGTTTGAATTTTATTATTGGCTTTCTTTAGTTCTTCTACCAATTTTTCACAATTATTTATCTCTTCCATAGATTTGTGTTCCCAATGATTGGCTTTATCCACCTGAGAGTCCAATTGCTTTTGCAATTCCTGGTTAGAGGCAACATTACTCTTTGCGGTTTTAGATAACTTTTCTAATGTGACTCTTTCTTCCTCTAGTTGTTTACAAATTTCTGTCAATTTTCCCCTCAGTGCCTTCATCTCTTCCTTCTCTTGTTCCTTCACTATTGCCTCCGTATGTTCCTTCTCTATATTTGCTTATGTATAGGTCAATTTTTTAATCTTTTCTATAATTCTTTCAAACTATTCTCTAAAGCTTTCCTCTTTTCTTTTTCGTTGGCAATGTCTCCCTATAACTTTTCTATATTTTTCTCAAGCTTACTTTTCTCTCTTTCCAGGTTTAGCAGTGCACTGTAGACAACTTGGTTTGCAGACTTTGACACATTGATTTTGTCCACATTTTTAACTTTGGAAAAATCCATTTGGAAAGTGCTAACTTGAAATTGAGATGGATCTATCTGACTCTCTGGTGGGTTTCCATCTTCTTTTGGTGGAATAACAACCATGAACTCCATCATGTCTTTGTTTGGGTCATATGTTGGAAAAATATTGTGGGATGCAGGTTGTTCCTCTACAGCTGCAGTAAGTGCACCATTCTGTAATCTCTTCTTTATTTCCTTATTCTTTGTTGTTGTTTCTGCAAATTTATTATAGAAATCTTTGAAACTAAAATCTGGTGTTGCAGAAGGATTTGAATGTTTGAAAGGTAAACAAGAGCTTACAATGCCTATTGATCTAACTAATGTTTTTTGAGGATTTAACCTTATAGAGAGTTTTTCTAAACTTGAAAGTGCAAATAGTTCTTTAGGATCAAGACTCAATGTTGTGGTCATGGAAACCTTTTTCTTCTTGACATTATCTTCTTCTACGTGATTCTGTGTAGATTCTACTGGCCTCTTTAGAGAGGGAACTTGTTGTATAAGTTTCCTAGTCTCACTGGCACCAGTGCCACTACCAGACCCATTAGCAGTAGATTCCCCAATCCCACCCGCGGCAATGGATGTTCTTGTCAGCATAGTGGCTCCTAATGAATCTAATGGGTCCACTCCAAATGCAACCCCAACTCCTGCACTATGATCAGGTTTTTTTGTGACAATTAGAATCCAAACGCCTTCTCCTATGTGACCTAAACCACCACCTTTATAACCCATTTTTTCCACAATGGTTGCCCCTTTTCTATATACTTGTTTCTTGTATTTTCTGACTCCACTATGACGCAAAGTAAATGCAATTGTTGGATTATCATCCACACTGTCTGGATCACTATCGCATGCCATGGTAGGATGCTCCAAATTTCACAATTTTCTAAACTCTATATCCTCATCCATTTCATCCAGATCTACAATGGTCTGTGGTTCACCAAGAGCCTTTCTCATACTCTAAAAATCATTCATTTTCGTTGGAGTCTATTTTCTATCATTACATTCTTCTACTATTTTCCTTGGTATTTTTTTGTTTGATGGATGACCATCTTTTTCATCGAAATTGTAGGACATTCTAGGCTATACAATGCCCTGGTTTATTGATGTCATAATTAGTGGTGACAACTGTTCAACATAAATTTTTCCTCAACGGAAACTTTTTCCATCTCTTTTGTAATGTCATCCTAGCTATCCTTGTTTTTCAACTTCTCTAGCAATGGTTTACTTTCAGGTTGAAATAAGTTTTCACAGTTCTTATTAGAAACAAGCATTGTTTGAATGACATTGAGTGGATCATACTTCTAGTACCACTCTAAATCAAATTGAAAAATTTCTATAAAAAAATTTACCACTTTGAATGCCTTTCTTTTTTTCCACTTTGAATGTCTTTCTCTCAAATGTTAACCCTCTAATTGAGAAAGGTAAGGAAGGGAATATGCTCTTCTTCGATTGGCTAGTGAAGAGTCTATCTGCGCTCTCAAGTTGTAGTACATATTCTACTGCAAACACCATGTCTGTCACATGCATTGGAAGTTTGTGGGGTTGTAGTTATGATCCGTAAAACCTTATCACAGTGTATTCTTCCATTAAGTACCAGTCAACCAATTGAATTATGCTTCCATGTTGGATGCAATCCCTACATGAAGCAGACAATCTGGGCAATGGAGTGCTTGTTATTTTTTTGTACAATGATGCCAAAAAGAGATCTACAAAATTACTGTAATTCCTTCTGTTATCATACATCCTTATCTGAGGTGTCCAGCTATATATTGGAGTACCTATTGGACACATTGGAGTACATGTTGGTCCTGTCCCCCTCTAAATTTCAATCTTGTTGCCGCTACTCATTAATATTGCAGCATGCTTGGCTAGCAGAAGATATCACAAGTAGGTTGTGAACCTAAATGTCTTAGATTTGCCTATTTTAATCAATGCTAATTATTCTTGCATCGATTGGACCACGTGTCCAACAAAATTATATCTTACTAGTTCATTGACACAATGGATATCCAAAATCAATTGAAGAATGCTGGTACCCACTTCCCTATTGTTTTCAAGTCCCAAGCAAAATGCAAGCGCAGATATAGTATCTTGAACCCATGGCACAAAAATGTAAAAATCATAAGGAGGCTTATGGTTCTCACCCAATGAAGCCTTTTCCTCTCCAACTATGAGACCCTTTATAAATGAATCTTTTGCATTTGGCGCAGTCGCCTCATATTTTTCTTCCAGCAATCCAAGGTCAATATGGACATTATAGTTTTGTAGGTCAAACCCTAGGTCTAGAAAAATGAGAAATTCTTCTTGGGTTATTGATAAAATTTCTTCATGATTATTTTTATTCATAATTACTTTTCTTTCTTCATCATAATTTTATGCACAAATCAAGACAATTTGTGGGCAAGGGAAAATCTTGGGTAACAAAATGCAACCAAAACGTATATCCCATGAAGCAACTTTATTCATTTTTGCACCTATAGCTGGATTAAATTTTATAAATTCAGACATCTTTGGCCTAGTTTCCTTATGTGCAATGTGTGTTTAATCAATATAGCTCTCCTTTGACCATTGATAGTAGGATCATAAACATCATGATACTCATCAGTGAAACCAAGGATTTCTACTAGTTTTCTGCTATCTATTAAAGTTTTTCCATCTGCTTGCCCTTGGCCTTGAGTTTTCGCTTTCCCCATTGTTCTTCGGAAGAATAAAAAAAAATAGAATCACAGATATTTACTAACAAAATCACAGATAATAACTAACTAATTAACAAAACCCGAATTTAAGAAAACCCTAACTGTACATGTAAGAATTAAAATTTCAAAATCAAGTTAAACAATAATTTTTACATTACAAAATTAGGATGCATCAGGCTAGATTATTTACCTAAAATTATATTGTGAAATTTGGATAGATAGAAGATAGAATGGCTAAGGCTCTCACAAATTATAGTCTCAAAATCTTTGGTGGTGGTATAATAGTTCTTTTTAGCTCTGCTGCTATGAGCCTACGAATCGATATGTTTTTAAAAAGGAAATGTTAAAACCTTTCATTAAAACTTAAATGTAACAAATTAAATGAATATTACACGTCTCATGTGTCACATTTTCAGAATGATTTAAGTGAATATTAAATTAAAAATACATACAAATTAAATTGTAATTAAACATGTCACATTTCTGGAGCGAGTTTTCACAAAAGGTCTTTGAAACCCATAGTACTTCAAAAATATGACTTCAACCATTTATCTCTCGTAATCCAATGATTGTTAGGATTTTAAAATATTAATAGCATATAACAGAGTAAATCAACTAAAAAAATTAACAGCATAAGATTGTTATATTTTATTTTAAGATAGGTGGATCATTGAAGATTGTTTCATGTGTCACATTTCCAGAGTGATTTAAATAAATATTAAATTAAAATTGCGTACAAATTAAATGTTAATTACATGTGTCACGTTTCCTGAGTGAGTTTTAAGAAAAGGTCTTTGAAACCCATAGTACTTTTGAAATAACTTCAACCGTTCATCTCTTGTACTCCAAAGTTTGTTACGATTTTAAAATATTAATAGTTCAATACACACTAATGAATATAACCATTAAATTATAAAGTTTGGAAACATTTATTTATTACATGAAACAAAGTGCAATGCAAATAGTTGACATTACATCAGGAAAAATTTCATTACAAATTTACAATTCAACGATGCCCATAGGCCATATCTATTAACGGTTGTTATAATAAAAAAAAATTAAAAAAAAAAGAACATCAAATTTCTTAAAAATTTTCATATTTTTCATAGGGACAAGGAAAGAGGGAGACATTTTCATGGACTATCTGGCTCAGGCTCCCTTCCTTCTGTGTGGAACTTTTAAGAGAGGATAATCCTGGAAAATTATTCTAGCCATCGATAGTCCTCAGTTTCCTCAAGTAGGTGTCACTTCTAGAGGAAATCCCTCGCAATCTATGCCCACTTCCAATGATGAGTGAGCTTCTCAACATCAAGGTTCAGTAGAAATTGTTTCCTAGGCACATTTTCTCCTTGTAGAATCCTAGGAAAATCATTTTTCCAAGGAATTCCAAATCCAATTTCTGTAAACAAGACAACACTCACATCATCACCGAGGTACTCTTCTCTGAAAACTTTCCTCAAAAGCATGAGAATATCCACCTTTTCCCCTAGATCCAACAGAGATGCCAAGAATTGAGATGATAAATCAGTGTTAATTCTATACCTATTTTCATTCTCCAGATATTCACATCCCAACACCATCCTTATAGTCTCCTTGGTGAAGGCTCGCAACTTCGTAGCAACTGACGCTAGGATAACGTCTGTGACCAGGCCCAAAAAGGCCTCATAATCCTCAAAGGTAATGCATCTTAAACTAATTGGAGTGTCCCTTGAAAATCAAACTGATATTAGTATTCTAATTTATGACAAAAATCAAAGAGAACCTAGCACTCACAGACTAGTTTCACAAATCTGCTTTCACAATCATAAATTAACGAGCATAGATCACCTATTTATAAGCCCTAATTGGAATTATTTCTCTGCCCTAAAGATCTAATTAATTCTTAAGTTAAATGGTAACTTTCCTAAACAATATCCAAATCTTTCATATTTAATGCAATAGCGGGTGAAATTAGAAACAACACATATGATAAGACATTTGCTATTTTGGGAATAACGAAGGCTGAAAGGATTGCATCGCACAGGTGGACATAACAATTTTTTATTATAAAAAAACTTAAAACCTGTGCCCACTCTACAGAAACAATAAGAAAAGTACGTTAGTTGCGGTAGGAAATGAAGCTTTACCATTGATGTAAGATCATTAAATGGTCAGAAAACAATGTCCTTAGATGACATGATGTTTTCATTTAAGCGTTAACTTTAAGGCATTATTGTATCAAGCTAATTAATACATATCGGTCATTGAAAATTGAAAGGCTCCATCTAAGAAGCCATTAATTGACATTACTTTAAATTATGTCATCTACTCATCGCCATTAATTAATATTTCTATCTTATATTACCGAAGATTGCCAAAAGAATTCTACTTTTTTGATGTTAGAAAATGAGGTCACAGACTCACACGTGCTTTGGGTTACAACATATCAATGGCCAAAGGTGAATTTTGGGTCTATTGTTGGTCTTCATAATCTTTATGCCAAACTCTTGGTAGAATCATGACATGTGGTATGATTGATCATGGGCTTATTGGTATGATCAATCATACCATGTGTCATGATTCCGCTGAGAGTTTTTTGTAAAGATTATGAAGACCAACAATAGGCCCGAAATTCACCTTTGGCCATTGATATGTTGTAATCCAACAGATGTGTGATTCTATGACATCATAGTGATGGGACCCGATGCAACTTCAACATCAAATCAGAACCTTTGAATTAAGAGAGATCAACGGTGGAAGGTGCATTTCGGAAGAAATGTGGTGACATAGCTCCTTTTCTGAAAACTCTCTCTGGAATCATCACACATGTCATTCTTTGAGAATGAAAACTTAGGAGAATGAAAATTTAATAATTATTTCCAATTATTAAATCGCCATACCAACTATACAACTATTGTATTAAATCGCCAAGTTTATATATATTTTTGAAAAATATTCTCCATGACAAATAAATTAATTATAATATTTGGAAAATAATTTTGCCATAATTTATCAGTATATGGAAGTCTAATTCACCAATTAAATTAATAATTTTCCTATTAAAAACATTTGTTTTCGCCATATTTTTATAAAAATGGTATACATTATTAAAAAAATTGCCACCAAACATCCATAATTTGAAACACAATTCATCATCAATATTAAAAATTTTCCCTCAAAAAAAAAAGTGATTCACCATAATTTTATACTTTTCAGGAGGGGGGGTTTCTTAAAGTTATCCCTATATCCAAAAAATATTGATTTTTTGCTTTGAGGCTCCAAAGCCTTCCTCTTTTGTATAGGAATTCCATCCCATGCACGTGATCCAAAAATTTGGAAATGTGTAACTTCTGGTTGCATGTCGCTCCATTCTTCAAAAGGACTTTTCCTATGACAAATTTGTGAGGAGATCTGTTTTGTATGTATTAAGCACAATTAATTGCTTCAACCCACAATTTAGAGGGAAGGGACCTAGAATGCAACATGCAACTTGCCATGTCTTTCAAAGATCGATTCTTCCTCTCAACTACTTCTTTCTGTTGTGGAGTCTAAGGAACTGTGTTCTGCAACTATATTCTTGCCTCATCACAAAGATTTTGGACATCATTGTTAATGTACTCCCCCCCATTAGCTATGTGGAAGATCTTGATCATTTACTCAGATTACTTCTCTACATGAGCTTTGAAAATATTGAGATTCTCAAACAGTTAAGATTTGAATTGGAGAATATACACCAATGTGTATCTTGTGTTATCATCAATGATTGTTAGGACAATTATTGCTTGGATAATAGAAGGTTTAGGAAATGGGCCCATTAGATCACTATGAACAAGCTCTAGAGGAGAAGAGACTCTCCATACTATCCCTTTTGAAAACTTTTAGATTGTGGATACTTTCCAAGAGCACAACCTTCACAAACTCCATCAGAAAAAGTTATGGTAGGAAAGCCTTGCACCATCGTCTGTTTGCTAAGTTTTTGCATGTATCTAAAGCTATTATAAATTAATCTTTACTTGCATTATGTAAGTAGGAGATTCCTATGGAATCCCTACACCTATTTTGTCCTCTTGTGAGGATAATTCTATTTATGTATTATCCCTTGGTTGTATTATTTAAATAGGATAAACCAAGGCATCCCTTAGATTCCTCCCTAAGAGGAAATAACACAAGTGGCACACACTTTATGAATGTGGCTCACATGCACATAGGAGTTCACTTCAAACTCCTTCTTCCATCTCTACTTAAGAGATATCTCTCCTCTTTCTTTCTAGACAACACAAGCACTAGTTGTAACACTTCATCACTGCAAGTGACCCATTGTATGAGCTTGGCTCTCATTCTCTCTCTCTCTATCTCTCTCACATTCTTAGGAAATTTGACCGTTCATATTTATTCATGGGGTTTTTTTTATGCTTTTCCCCCTTCAAAATCTTGTCTCCTTGTCTTTCTCTTGGTGAATTCTCCCGATTGTGTGCTAATTCATGGTAAATCTTCTTACTCCTTGCTCAATGCATTAAACAATTTCCTCTCTCTCTCTCTCTCTCTCTCTCTCTCTCTCTCTCTCTCTCTCTCTCTCTCTCTCTATTTTTATTATTATTTTAACATGGTATCAGAGTAGGTTGGTTTAATCTTCTATTGAGTTTACAGGTGAAGGAGCTACCATATCTTGGAGCACTCCAAATTTTGGAGACCTCTTGAGAGAGTTTTATTTTCATGTTTTTTTTTACTAATCTTATTGGAAAAAAAATTGAATTTGTGTTGCAGGATTTTCAGTTTATCATTCCACTCTTATAACTTTAAGCTCTAGATTTCTTTATTTAATCTGTATACCTAACGGTTTTTATTGCAGGTATTTCATCTTCATCTATCTTTTATCTTTGGTTTTAACATATACATATATCTCTGTATCCAAGAATTTTATCAAAACATATCTTTGTGTATGATCTTTGTTCTCTATTTATTCATCTTTGTCTATCTTTGTATATTGGTTAAATCTTTGTATATTGGATTGGTTAAATCTTTGTTTTTTATCAGCATTATATTTACATATATCAGAACATATTACAGTCTTTGTATTTTGATTAGCTTGTATATTGATAAGCATTATATTTCAAAATTTTAATAGCTCCTTGCGCAGATTGCAACTTCTATTTCATAACTCTCTGTAGCATTCTTACTCTTCTCTGCTGTTGTTTCTCATGCAACTCTCTCCCTTATCGCACTTGATCACCTTAGGCACATCGTGAACGATAATTCCTCTTGGTATAACAACATCCTGTTTGGCCTCCCCTTGAAGGTCGATCAGGGAGCCATCTCCCTTACAATTCAACAACCGCAGATCATTGGTAATATTGTAGCCGTGACCCACGGCTCTAATTGCGTTCTCCACAGCCGCTTGGGCCTTGCTCCTACTGTTCTGCCCTGCCATGCCCTAATGACAGACCTTTAACTTTATTATCTCCCTTGATTGATAGGGAAGGAAGACACAAAAACTCCTTGATTCTTCTGCACAACCTCTCCTATCTTAGCATATTCTTTTCCCTTTAGTATCTTTTGGTCGTTTCAATTATATCTTTATCCTTTTTAACTTTTTTCCAGGGTACTCATATTTCATTTTCTTGCAGATTACCATTTCTTTCATCTTTCATTTATCTTATATCTGCCTTTAGCTATGACAATATGATTAATAATTGGTTCTTATGCAGGTTACTTGCAGCGTAATCATTTGATTCTTATTCCTGCGTAGCCAGCTACTCAATTCTCTTTTCTTAGTTTTGTCTTTCATTTAAATTTTGTCCCTTATTCTTGTCAGCAGATTCTCTAATTTCCAATCATTATTCTAATGTTTTTATTGTAGGCTATCATTATTTTATTTGTTGCATTTTTTTCACTTTTATAACCAATTTTTTTGCAAGGTCTATTCTTTGCTTAACTTATTTTGTCTAATCTTTTAAATTTAACTTTTTTATTTAACATATTTAAGTTTAATCGTTAAATTTAAAATTTCTTTAACAAAAAGTTTAAACTATTATCCTTTTTTTCTGTTTAATATCTTTTAAAATCATTTTAATACCATATTCATTTTGGCATTATAAATTTATTTCTTTTGCTAATTCAGCATTTAATTGCAATATAAATTTGTTTCATAATTTAAACAAAATTTTAATTTTTTTAAATTATTCTTACATATTGATATTTACTAATCGCGTTAAATTAGTTTTTTGGATTCATCTTTATATCTTGCAACTTGTATTTAACTTTATTTTAGTTAAGTTTGATATTTAATCATGGCTACATTAATGCCAGATTTTAAACTTACAAATTCCAATTATACTATTTGGAGTCCGCACATGTTTAATTTTCTTAAAACTCGACACCTTTTGCATATTGTGACTTCAACAAATTTGAAACCGACATTCACCGCTCCTCAGGCTGACCATGATTCCTGGTAGTTGAAAGATGAGGAAGCGTTTGGTCTAATTGGCTTATCTTTAAATCCAGACTTATATCACCTTATCTCCGATTGTACTGAGGCTCATCAGGCTTGGCATATCTTGGAGAACACATTTCAAACTCACCAACACTCTACACCGCACTGTGACATTATGTATCCTTTAAATGAATTTCCTATTTGGGATGACCCTTGTGATGATGTTTTTTTTGGGGATGATCCCCTAGCTACCTATTTTCCTCATAGAGATAACATGTTACAGTTAGATGATGTTTCTTATTCTCATACATATTCTTCTTTTGATGATGTTTTAGAACAAGAAGATGAAATTATTGATACATTTCTCAATGTCACTTTGCCCTCATGTATTACAAGAGATGATGTTCTTATTTGTTCAAAAGTGGATTATGAATTTTGTAACACTCAAATGGTTATTATGGAGGACCAATCTCCTTCTCTAAACTCTAATCTTCCTCATTATGATATTGGTAATATTATTGATAGTGACTATACTAGCTTTACATTTGATTCTGCATCTAGTGATGATTTCATTTGGTTTACAAAATCTCTTTATGAAATGAATGATGTATTTAATGATTCTCAATCTGTTTTTATTTTATCAGATTTTACTAATTCATATCTAAAGGGAGATCCAAATTATGGGAGATCCACTTGTGGTTATTATCATTTTTTAGGTAGTATTTCTTGGAGAAGAAACTATGATCAATCTCCACGTGTACTTGAACATTTGGGCCTATCTCAACAAGAACCTAAACCTATGTATTGCAACACTCAAAGGAATTCTATTTCAAGATCCGAGCACTTATCATTGCACCATCACCTACTATCAACACATAGTGAAGAAACACAAGTTATCCTACTCTACTACACGAAGGTTAACCAGTTGCAGATTTTTGTAAAACGCCAAGTAAAGATTAAAGTGGGGTGTTAGAAATTAATCTTTACTTGCATTATGTAAGTAGGAGATTCCCATGGAATCCCTACACCTATTTTTTCCTCTTGTGAGGATAATTCTTTTTATGTATTATCCCTTGATTGTATTATTTAAATGGGATAAACCAAGGTATCCCTTAGATTCCTCCCTAAGAGGAAATAACACAAGTGGCACACACTTTATGAATGTGGCTCACATGCACATAGGATCTCACTTAAAACTCCTTCAAGTCCATCTCTACTTAAGAGATATCTCTCCTCTTTCTTTGTAGACAACACAAGCACTAGTTGTAGCACTTTGTCACTGCAAGTGACTCATTGTATGAGCTTGGCTCTCTCTCTCTCTCTCTCTCTCTCTCTCTCTCTCTCTCTCTCTCTCTCTCTCTCTCTCTCTCTCTCATGTTCATTCATATTTATTAACGGGGGTTTTTTTATGCTTTTCCACTTCAAAATCTTGTCTCCTTGTCTTTCTCTTGGTGAATGCTCCTGGTTTTGTGCTAATTCATGGTAAATCTTCTTAATCCTTTCTCAATACATTAAACAATTTCCTGTCTCTCTCTTTATTTTTGTTATTATTTTAACAAAAACTCAGATGTCCAAATCTCTCATGCCAAATCCTACTTTCATCATTTTCATGTTTCAGTAGTAATGTAGATTCTGATTTAGCAATAAAGCTAGAGAAAGTGTAGATATGAGATTGATGATTCACCTTACCAACAACAATTCTGGAGTTGTCTTGCATGTCATAGATGCTCACTAAATCTGGTGTGAATTCAACTCTCTTGCCAGATCCAAAATAAGTCATTTTATATAGAGAAAGAAGATTAACAAAAAGATCCAATCCCTACCCTTCCTATTATAGTTTCTTGTATAGGAGAACCATCTCCCATAAGAATAGCATAACCAAAATACAGTTTCAAAGAAGAAAGAACATCTCTTGTGGTTTTCATGTGGTGTGAAGCTCCAGATTTTATGATCCCTACATCTAAACAAGAGTGAACCAGAATCAATGCATGAGCATTGTCTCTTGTTTCTGGTGCATTGTCTTCATAATTCTTCTTGGCACTCTCTGGGATAAGACTACAAAGATTATACTGGTGAAGAGTTTGAGCCATGAGATCAATGGTCTTCTTCATCCATGATGATTCTAGATGGAATCCATGGTTGCAATAGGTGCAAATTGATTTGCCCTTTTTTCATTTCCTTTTGAGCTTGTAGATCCATCTCCATCCTTCTTATCTTGCCTTTGTATGGCTAGTTTGATTTGGAAGTGTGATTCCTACTTTCATGCACAACAAGTGCATGAGGCTTAGAATTATTCATTGTGCCAAGTTTTATAAGCTTATCCTACTCATGTATAAGGGACTCAATGAATGTATCTAGTGTGGGAATCTTCCAAGTTGTGTCTGTTGTAAGTCTAACTATGTGGAAAGAACAGACAAATACTGCATATTCTAGACCCAATTTAGACAGAATAACAAGGATTAATTTTCTACCTTCCTTGGATTTGTCAATACCACATCCTTTCAGCTGAAGCACTAAGACCTTTGATTTTGTGAAGAAATCTTGAATATTATAAAATCTCCTTGGATCTAATAGGTTGAGCTCATTTCAAGGATATGACCCTGCATCTCATCTTTCTTTTCAAAGAGTGTCTCCAATGTATCCTAAACTTGGTTGGGAGTTGTACAAGCCTCAACATGAAATAACAGTTCTGGAGAGATGGATAAGCATAGAAGACCAAAGGCTTCATCCATGTGGTTGAAATATTTGTATTTTTCAACCACTGAATTGGGTTCAACCTCCATATCCATAACTATCCGATAGAGGCCTCTACTTCTAAGCTGAAGTAGAATCTTTGATTTTTGATCAAAATAGTTACAAAGGAATGACAATATATCAATGACGAAAGGTGAGTTTTGGGCCTATTTTTGGTCTTCATAATCTTTACGCCAAAATCTTGGTGGAATCATGGCCTATGGTATGATTGAACATGGGATTATTGGTACGATCAATCATACCATGTGTCATGATTCCATTGAGAGTTTGCTGTAAAGATTATGATGACCAATAATAGGCCCGAAATTCACCTTTGGTCGTTGATATGTTGTAATCCAACAGACGTGTGATTTTGTGACATCATAGTGATGGGACCCGATGCAACTTCAACATAAAATTAGAACCATTGGAGTAAGAGAGATCAATGGTGGAAGGTGCATTTCGGAAGAAATGTGGTGACATAACTCCTTTGCTGAAAATTCTCTCCAGAATCATCACACGTGTCATTATTTGAGAATGAAAACTTAAGAGAATGAAAATTTAATAACTATTTCCAATTATTAAATTTCCATACCAAATATACAACTATTGTATTAAATCGCCAAGTTTATATGTATTTTTAAAAAATATTCTCCATGACAAATAAATTAATTATAATATTTGGAAAATAATTTCGTCATAATTTATCAGTATAAGGAAGTCTGATTCACCAATTAAATTAATATTTTTCCTATTAAAATCATTTTTTGTTGCCATGTTTTTATAAAAATGGTACATACGTTATTAAAAAAATTGCCACCAAACATCCATAATTTAAAACACAATTCGCCATCAATATTAAAAATTTTCCCTCCAAAAAAATGTGATTCACCACAATTTTATACTTTTCGGGAGGGGGGGGTTCTTAAATTTATCCCTGTATCCAAAAAGATGGATTTTTTGCTTTGAGGCTCCAAAGCCTTCCTCTATTCTATAGGAATGCCAACCCATGCACGTTATCCAAAAATTCATAAATGTGTAACTTCTTGTTGCATGTCGCTCCATGCTTCAAAAGGACTTTTCCTATGACAGATTTGTGAGGAGATCTATTTTGTATGTATTAAGCACAGTTAATTGCTTCAGTCCACAATTTAGAGGGAAGGGACCTAGCATGCAACATGCAACTAGCCATCTCTTTCAAAGATTGGTTCTTCCTCTTAGCTACCCCTTTCTGTTGTGGAGTGTAAGGAACTATGTTCTGCAACTGTATTCTTGCCTCATCACAAAGATTTTGGAAATCACTGTTAACATACTCCCCCCCCCCAATTATCTGTGTGGAGGATCTTGATCATTTACTCAGATTGCTTCTCTACATGAGCTTTGAAAATATTGAGATTCTCATACATTTAAGATTTGAATTGGAGAATATATACCCATGTGTATCTTGTGCTATCATCAATGATTGTTAGGACACATCTTGCTTGGCTAATAGAAGGTTTAGGAAATGGGCCCATTAGATCACTATTAACAAGCTCTAGAGGTGAAGATACTCTCCATACTATCCCTTTTGGAAACTTTTAGATTGTGGATACTTTCCAAGAGCACAACCTCACAAACTCCATCAGAAAAATTTATGGTAGGCAAGCCTTGCACCATCCTCTGTTTGCTAAGTTGCTGCATGTATCTAAAACTCAGATCTCCAAATCTTTCATGCCAAATTCTACTTTCATCATTTTCATGTGTTAGTAGTAATATAGAATTTGATTTAGCAATAAAGATAGAGAAAGTGTAGATATCAGATTGATGATTCACCTTACCAAAAACAATTCTGGAGTTGTCTTGCATGTCATAGATGCTCATTGAATCTGGTGTGAATTCAACTCTCTTGCTAGATCCAGAATGAGTCATTTTATATAGAGAAAAAATATTAACAAAAAGATCCAATCCCTACCCTCCCTATTCTAGTTTCCTGTATAGGAGAACCATCTCCCATAAGAATAGAAGAACCAAAATACAGTTTCAAAGAAGAAAGAGCATCTCTTGTGGTTGTCATGTGGTGTGAAGCTCCAGAGTTTATGATCCCTACATCTAAAGAAGAGTGAACAAGAATCAATGCATGAGCACTCTCTGGGATAAGACTACAAAGATTATGCTGGTGAAGAGTCTGAGCCATGAGATCAATGGTCTTCTTCATGCAAGATGATTCTAGATGGAATCCATGGTTGCAATAGGTGCACACGGATTTGCCCTTTTTGTCATTTCCTTTTGAACTTGTAGATCCATCTTCATCCTTCTTATCTTTGCCTTTATATGGCTAGTTGGATTTGGAAGTGTGCTTCCCACTTTCATGCACAACAAGTGCATGAGGCTTAGAATTCTTCATTGTGCCAATTTTTATAAGCTTATCCTATTCATGTATAAGGGACTCAATGAATGTATCTAGTGTGGTCTTCTTCCAAGTTGCATATGTTGTAAGTCTAACTATGTGGAAAGAAGAGATAAATACTGCATATTCTGGACCCAATTAAGATATAATAGCAAGGATTAATTTTCTACCTTCCTTGGATTTGTCAATACCACATCCTTTCAGCTGAAGCACTAAGGCCTTGAATTTTGTGAAGAAATCTTGAATATTATCAAATCTCCTTGGATCTAATAGGTTGGGCACATTTTCAAGGATATGACCTCGCATCTCATCTTTCTTTCCAAAGACTATCTCCAATGTATCCTAAACTTGGTTGGGAGTTGTACAAGCCTCAACATGAAACAACAGTTTTGGAGAGATGGATAAGCATAGAAGACCAATGACTTCATCCATGTGGTTGAAATATTTAGATTTTTCAACCACTGAATTTGGTTCAACCTTTGTATCCATAAGTATACGATAGAGGCCTCTACTTCTAAGCTGAAGCAAAATCTTTGGCTTCTAATCAAAATAGTTGTATGGAGTGAGAATAACAGAGGTTGTAAATTCCATTCTTTAGACTCTGATCTTCTGTACCTGCAAAAAAAATTCTCCTTCCTAACACCTAAGCTTTGATACCATCTGAATATTTTGGAGCTCTTGCTGGAAAGAAAGAAATCAGAAACAACAAAGATGAACAGAGTAAAATTATATGGGACAAATGTGAAAACATGAACAAGGTATAGGCATTCATTAAATTATTAAAAATGAATGATTTATTTTGGAGTTGCCATGGTCATGTTATCTACATAAATGTGAAATGTATAAGCACATGCAAAGCAGACGAGTAAGAGTAGCATTTCAATACCGAACAAGAAAGAGATCTTTGTCCAATATGGATTTCTATCAAGGAATGTAATGATTGTTGTGTGCCGAGTGGTGAATCATTGAAGAAAGATTTAAAAACATTGAAATGAATCGTATCAGCTTCTATAAGTCGCACTCCACAGTCTTGTCAAGCATTCTCCTTGCCATTCCAAAATGGGAACTTTGAAATAATCATTGGTAACTAGAAAAGCATAACGAAGGTTGATTTTATGTCAGATTATATTCCAGAATGTTCATTTGGGAATACATTGAAAATGTGAATGAGAGATATGGAAGCACAAAAACATTTTGATGCAATGCCTCAACAAAATGTGATTTCGTGGACTGCCACAATCATAGGATGTGCGTGAGTTTGTTAGAGACAAATGTGAATTCAACAATCCTCCCTCTTTCAACTAGGAAAGAATGCATTAATGGGTTTAAAGATCACCAAACCCATGCCGTGTGAGTGTTATCAGTTTGACCGAATGCCAATAGCCACAGGTGTCAAAATGGGAGTGCTGTGATGATGTGTGGAGCACTCTTGTTAGTGTGTGAATTGTTTTACCAAATTCCTTAAAGAGATGTCATTTCCTAGAAGGTGTTTTTGATATATACACGCGTATAATGGTAAAACACGAACAAAGCCTCACAACAAATGAGAGTTGGGAAGCATCGATTTAAAATGATATAAATTTGACACCAATCCAACTGGCATCAATCGAGCTCGAGTTCCTCCTTCTATCCAGTGCATCCCTAAGAACACGAGATACAATCAGCAAGCACGGTAACAGTTTGACTTAATATTTTCAAAGGAAATGGAAATTTCATATGATGATGTATGTTGCACATGAAACATTGGGTTTGCTGCCAACTGTTCGATCAAATGCCGCCATAAATGTGTAAAGGATTTTGTAAACTTTCAAGTATAATAATTGTATAATCTGAAAGGTCATGAATCAGGGAATGTTAGTATGAAAATTCTCATAACGCCTCAAAGATATTCTATCTCATGGAATGCAATCAAATGATTACAGATTGTGCAAAAACTGATTTTGCAAGGAGGCTCTAAATATCCTTTTATTGATGAAGTTCTCTGCGTGATTATCCATGAAAAATGTGGAATCAAAGAAAATATAGATTGAAAATCAGAGACGTCTTCAAAATGAGAAATTTTACACAAAGGCCAGGGTGCAGCTGGATCGAAATTAAGATAAACTAAAAATCCCACCTACAATGAGAGAAACTTTATGCTATGTTGGAGAGCTTGGCTACAAAGATGAAGGATACAGGGTATGTACCTGATACTGGTTTTGTGTTCATGATTTAGAGTAGGAAGATAAGGAATTCTTTATCTATGGTCATAGTGAGAGATTAGCCATAGCCTTTGAGCTTATCTACACGAGCCCTAGGACAACTTTAAGGATTGCTAAGAATCTCTGAGCATGTGATGATTGTCAGAAAGATACAAAAATTATCTCCAAAATTGTAGAAGAAAAAGAAGAAGGTTTCGTGAAATTGAAAAGAAAGCACTTCATGCCCCGTCAATTCAATCATTCTCAAGCTTTTGTTGTGTTTTGAGTTGTTATCGTTATTCAATCTAATTTTCCTTATGATATAAAGCTAATTAAGGCTCACCCAAGGACAGGAAAGATCTCAATGCTGGTCTCACTTGTTTCCATCTTAGTCTATAAGCCAGCCAAATTTCTTGTGTGCGCACCCACAAATGTCAATGAGATTCCTTAATATTGTTAAATTTTTCCCTAATGTTGTTAACTTTCCTTAAATCTTGAATTTGAGTTCCACGATACTGTACTCCTAGGAAACGGGGAGATATTTGATCGTGAAAGCACTTTTGGAGATATTTTCCTTGCACATCGAGTTTATCGTTTGTCCAAATATATCCTACCAAAGAAATGATGGAGGCACAGGGTGAGATCCCTTCATTTTCTTGAGGCAGTTGTTTCCCAATATGAAGGTTTTCAAGAGATGCCACAAGAAACAGATAGCCTTGATACACCACAAGAAGCAAACAACCTTGATTTTTCATGGTATGATAGAAAGAGATTGCAAACTTTAACCTCAAAATTTTGTGAGGCTGCAAACACATTATTAAATGACTTACCAAGAGCTCTGTTGAACATATATGTGATGTTTGGAATCATGGACAGAAAAACAATGAAACTTGAAGAAGATATTAAGCCAAGAAATATCTAAGAAAGGACACGGTGGCTTGTGGAATCATCAATAATCTTTATTTAGGATCAAAAATATATTAATTGTTTGTCATGACTATGTAAGGAGATCGTATCAATGAAGATGACATATTTTATTCCCTTGCAAGGCAAATAGACAAATTGGTGGATGCATTGAATGTGATAGTATGTGTCACTTTTAATAAGTCACAAGGTTCCATATAGATGCATAAGCTTGTAGAAATGTTATATTGCTGAAGAAGGACCTAGTTCATAAATGGATGCTTGAAAAATAGAAGTGGACTCGCTATTTTTAAAGACCAAGTTGTCATCAAGAATTCATAAATATTAGATAAGAAGAAAATCCAAGGTTCGCTTTGAAAAGACTTGTGACCGAGTTTTATTTTAAATTTATAAGGTTTTTCTTACCTACTTTGTACAAGTTACTTTTGTCACATGTTTTTATTAGGTTACAAAATAAGATTTGTTTCCACAAAAGCTAAGAATTTTCTAATTAAAAGGGAGCTTATTTTATTTTTTCAAAATGAAAAAGGTAGTTACTTAGGTAGTTATCAAGAATATTTTCAAAAGAATAACTAAGAATGCATATGATTTGTATGTCTTAAATGTATCCTCGAGTCATTGTTATCAATTTTTCATATGTTAAATTGATAATCCCTTTGAGTACATTAGATATATGTAAAAGATGAAGCATGTTCACAACCTGGCATCTTGGTTAGAAATGTTGAGGCTACCTGTTTCCTTGTATGTGGAAACGTGTTTCCTTTCTTTGGTTTATTTCACATATCCAACTTATCTTGTACTAAAAATCCCCTTTTTAATCTTTTATCATTTGGGAATCTCACATGGTATTCATATGTCTACTGTTGGGGTTTCTACCATCTATTTCCTTTAGTTTTGTTTTGACTCATTTTTACACTTTTAGGTGAAATATACTCAGAAAATACAAATACCCCTTGTTGGTTGTATTTCCTGTTTTTGCTGGTTCTCCTGGTTCCTTGTCTTGCCCTCTATCAAATTTTAGGTTTTCATGTCTAAACCTTGCCCAAAATTATAAAAACCCTGAAAAACCCTAGTTATCCAAGTGTTAAACGATGAATTTTAAACCCTAAGCCATGCCTTATGTTTCAGCGTTACCTTTTTCATTCACTAAAGACATGTGTTTTAAGTTAGGTCACCTCGTCGCGTTACCCCCAGAGAATATTCCAAAACTCTTCCCAACTTTGCTTTTTCTTTGTGTCGCGTAGTCTCATTCAGAAACAGAATATTCCTTCAGTGTTACGAGACTTAGCGATTTCTTTCAGTTAGGTAGTCGCAAGATGATGATGTTATAAATCTTTGTAAAAGATGGGACCCACTGTTAGTCGGGTGATCGCGGAAGATTTCTCATAGTTATGAAAAGGTTCTTAGACTTCGCGATTACTTCATGTCGCATTATCGCCAGATCATGCCAAAGAAAATAGTTAAGTTTTCCTTCAGTCGCGTGGTCTCGTAATAAAGTGGCGGTTAAGAGATTTTAGCTCAGACTACGCGACTAACCATCTATGGTTTATAGTAAAGTGTAGTCGGGATATCGCCAGAACAGGATAAATGTTTCAGTTTTCCAGTGTGTAGTAGGAGAACCAATGATTGGGCGACATCTGTCATAAAGTAAGTGGGTAATCGCATGACCGCCAGAAAGAAGAAATGGATTCTGTGACTTCGAGACTAAGGTGCTTTCCCTTCAGTCGCAGTGTCTGGGAATAATTTAAGGGTATGCCCGATCATTTGGTGATTAAATGACTTTCGTCAGATGAAAAAAGAAGAAGATCCAACGGTGGTCGCGATGTCTGGAAAGAAAAGTGACCCAGGGGAAAGTCCTTCCGACTTGGCGATTAGGGTATGTCGCAAAGTCGTCAGAAGAAAAGAAAAGGCGCTTGCAACCTATTAAGGTAAAGTTGAATATCTCCCAACTGGGTGACTAAAGGTTGTCGCATAGTCTTGAAACAGAATGTAAGCATTCAGTGACAAGGAGACAACCGTCAAGGTTAGGGGTAACGGCTAGTCGCGAGGTCTCAAAAAGAAAGATGAGTTAGTCTTAACTCCACACGACTATGATTTCAGTTTTGTCGCCTGATCGCCAGATGGTCACTGGGGTCAGCCAATGTTAAGAAAGAACATTGTTGCCAAGTCTTGAGACGGAACCATGGTTAAAGACAGAAGCCCGCGACAAAGAGACTTAATGAAGTCGCGTGGTCGCCTGATCACAAAATCTAAAAAACAGTGGCAGTTTCTTGATGTGACAGAGTAAATCGCTCGGCAACTAATCAGAGGCTCGAATTTTGGTTACAGTGCAAAAAGGGTAGCTGAGATGTATGACAGATAATGAATCAGAAGGTGACATGTCAGCTCTCTTAAACGATTTATGATTGCTCTGAGGATTCATATTTGAAAATTTGATTTCCTGTCAACTTCAGCAACTACGGCTAGGTTTTTCAAAGTTCACGGCATGGAAAATTAATTGCAGAACTGATGTTTCCAAATTATGAGTTGTGTACTCTGAATGACGACTAGAAGGAGTTGATAGTGCATTAATTCTTGTTCACCGTGCTTTCAAGTTTTCAGAGCCAAGTTGCTGATTTTTAGGAAAGTGATATTTTGAGCAGTTTGCAGTGTATCCAAAGTGATCAGAGATTTCTAAAATTGTAGAAGATTGTGCACAGAATAAAAGGCTGATATTGGAGATAGATTTGTTTCAATATCGGTAAGAGAAAAGAAGATTCAAGGTGTTGCAGATATGAGCAGAGCTATGAGCGTCGCTTCAACAAGTGGAGGCAGTGGAGAGGAACAAAAAGGAAAACCGAGTTACTCTAATGAGTTTCTCAATCTTCTGCCAGGTTCAACACAAAATAAGAAGGTCGATGCTAGTGTCCTCTTGGATGAGTACAAAAACATTTGAGATGCTGTGACCCCGGGCACAACAGGTTACTCTCTTTTCACATACTTTTATAATAATTTAGATAAGCCCATCACTATTTCAGACCCTTGGACATGTGGTCTGGCCAGGTTGGTTGTTCCTGATGTTTTCTTAGATGTAGACCTATTTCTTGACCTAGCAAATCACTATGATGCCCTCACAAAGACCATCAAAAGGGATGATGGCACTGCCTTGTTAATTTTGAACAGAAACTCATTCATGCAAGCCTTTGGCTTATTTAGTACCATGTCTACGAAAATTGACATGACGAGGCAGGAAAAAAGATACAGTTCTAAGCCTGGTATTGCAAAAGGCTTGTTGCAGAAGCACATGTTGAAAGAACTGAAAAATTACTTAGGTCCTATGGTTGAACCCTATCCATATTATTACAAGGACCTGCACTTCTACATAAAATATAATGCATATGCCCTATGTAGAGTGCTAGGGATAGATGGAGATGTAGAGAGAATCAGTTCTGGCATCTTGATGATGGTTCTGGACCTGCAAGAGGTGCATTCAAGCACCAATTATGATTACATTCAGTATATAATTGATGAAATGCACGAGGGTTTTGTTGCAACGCAAAAGAAATTAAAAAACCCTAAGGAGAAGGAGCCCAAGTTTTTGCATTATTCAGTCTTAATGCACCTTCTCTTATACTTCAATTTTGTAATCATGAGGGTTCATGACTTATCCCCTCAGAGATTCTATC
>MU223104.1:2931405-2954022 GCA_018584345.1 Thuja plicata
TTAATGCACCTTCTCTTATACTTCAATTTTGTAATCATGAGGGTTCATGACTTATCCCCTCAGAGATTCTATCAAGCACAACCAAATCCTATCCAGTTCTGGGTTAGGGTTTGGAACTATACTTCTAAAGAATGTGACTACTGTGCATTCCAAAATTGGATTGTGTATCCAGTTGTGCAGATTTTAGGGACAAGCAGGACTAGAGTCCCATTGAAGATCATCCAATTGCTTAGGCCCTGCAATTACAAAGAAAACTGGTCTGGAAACCACAATTAGGGTGATTTCTTCTTGGAGGAGAATTTCACCATAATCAGAGTATATGGGTGTATTCATCCACCTCATATATTACCTTATCATGTGCCTGTGTGAGTGGCTGCTATGGAATTCATTTGGCAGTTGATGCTAATAGACAATGAGCACTTTGCACCGAATAAAAAGGGAACTATAACCCCTAGGAAATTTAAGATTGCAAATTTTACAAGGTAATTTATGAATGCCATAGATGAAGTAGGTCAATGGTTGGAGAAGTATAGAATGGGGGTAGCCCCTTACAGGTACATTGACCCAGAAGGCTTCATGGCAGGGGTTAGAAAGTTATATACTCCTACTATGCCTAATACTAATGTGAATTGTGAATGCATAGAAGAAGACTCAACGAGAAACCTCTTGGATGAAGATGACATTCATATGAGAAGACTAAGAATCCAGGAGCTGCTGAAGCTACAGACACAAATAAAAAGAAATGGGTTTTCATTTGGGGGTTTTTACCCTGATCTCTCCTATTTTGATAGGATTAAGGCTATGATTGATAACTACTATGTGTTAGTAGAACAATTGGATACAGTCTTGGATAAGAAAGGTGCTCAATCACCTGAACACTTAGAAGCAGAAGAAGAGAGTGATGATGATAGTGATTATGCACGTCCTTCTGTGCTTCCTCCACCTCAACAAGCCCTAGAATGAGAAATGGCTGAAATCCCACAGTTGCAGGGAGCAGAACAACATATCATATCATAGCTGCAAAAAGGTAGAAGTTAGAATTAGGACAGCCTTCAGAGGAGGGCCAAAGTAAGAAGAAGGATAAGGCTAAGGCCTTAGTACCAGGCACCAGGTTATATGATCATAATCTGAGAAAAGCAATCAGGGAAGGCAAGAAGCAAAGGCCTGACCTAGACGATGAGGTTGAGATACCACTTAGGGCCTATGTTGATGAAAGATTGCTTCATCAGCAAAAATTCCTGGATGATGACAACTTTTTGAAAATAGAGGAGTTTAAAGACTTCCTAAGGTGGCACAAAACAGAGCAAATAAAGTCCCAATTAACTGTGGACGGAAAATAAACCATTACCAATGAAGCTCTGGTGGCCCTACAAAATTATGATCCTAAAAGGGAGGACATCTCTCCTGAAGATACCAGGAAGATGGTACTAGGAAGTGGAATCTTATTGGCTGAAGGCTGGGACTTGACTTCTGCTTTTATTATAGATCAAATCAGAAAGTAGCCTGACCTTAAGATGGTTAGTGAAGTCCAAGTGGGAGAAATGATCAAAGGATTTGGGTATAACCCAAAGTCTCAGGCCTTTGCTATGTGGAGTTTGAGCCCTAAGGACCAGAAGCCCCAATTAGTAAACATTCAAGAGAATATGGTGGGGAATCAGATGGTGTGGTCAGTCCAAAATACAGGGGACCTAGAAATTTCTCAAATTATGACACACTGGGCTCAACTCAATGAGGATAAGACAAAGAAATTGTCTGAGAGGTATGCTACTCTGTTGGAAGAAACAAGTGCACTATCTAAAGACAGAGACATGTGCCATATACAGCTATACGAGAGGGATCAGCTGGTAAAGATATTGTCAGATGAATTGGAAGCGAAGCCTGAGGTAGTGTATGTGCCTGCACAACCACCACCTATGCAGATTGAAGACAAGCCTAATTCAGAAGAGGCTATGGAACAAAAGGTGGATGAAGAAAAAGGAAATGCAATAGCCTTGAAGGCATGAAAAGGCATATTACAGCATAGGATTGAGATCCTAAAAGACAAAGCTGATGTTGTAATTAATACATATAATAAGTTGCCTATATTGCATGCTGAGGTATTGAGGTACCTTCTAGTTCTAAACCCTTACTTCACAAAATGGTCTACCAGGGCAAGTTTATTTGAAAAATTGTCATCTTTGCAGTCCATAAGGGCAGACTTTCCTCCAATAGTCACTGAGGTGGAAGATGAGATCAAAAGAATAAACATTGCACTCTCATTCTTCAAAGGAAAATTGAACCAGATAGAGGAAAAATTGAGTCTCTTTTCAGATGATTTCAATAGGTTTATTCCTGCCTTAAAAGGAGATGATGACTAGGTAAAGGCTATAGATTCCTAGAGGAATGAGTTTGACACCAAGATGCCTAGTGAAGAGGATTTTATTTTGGGAACTGAGGTTGATATAGATGGATTTAATTTACTATTGGATGAGGCATTCAAAGCTGAGACAGATATCAACAAGTTCCTTCTTGATGTCAATAACATCACTGATGTGAGATGGGATAGGAAAATGGTGCAGGTATAGAGCACTAAAGACTTTAATTGGCCAACAGATGATGAAGTAAAGGCATGGGAAGTCATGACAACGCCAAAGAAAAAGAAGCCTGTGGTAGAGGAAGAAATTTTGGACGATGAGTGAGGTAAGCACTTGGCACTACACTGTTCATAGACAAGATGGATAGTTATTTCAAAAGGAGATGTAGGTGAGTAGGCGAGAACAACTATCTGGACTCAGCATAACTACACCAGCTACCATCTACAAATTAGATTGCAGTCGCTAGATCGGGAGAAGAACAAGAGATATATGATTTTACCTTTTTGACTCTGTCTTTTCACCACTTCTTCTCTCTCTCTCTTTTGTCTCTCTTGTATCTTTAGGGTTAGGGTTTTGTGACCATCTGAAGCTTGTTGCATCTTTAAGGGATTCCAAGGTGGTCAAAAACCTATATATAGCATAAGAGTTGTAATAGTTAAGGGTCTTTGATGTTGGAACAATTTTTGGAGAGGAGATAATATATCACAGAATTTAGATATTCTGGTTTCTGTCTATCTTTTGGAAAGCTGTGTAATCTCTCATGTATGAAGCCTGGATCTTATAAATAACATACGGTGCAATTTTACTCTCCTCTATTGCTGTCTCTTTTTCTTTGTATGTGCTCTTCTATGTTAATTTTACAAGGTATTCTGAAACATACTGGTTATAAGGTAACCATTTGATTATTTGCAAGTTTCTTTCAAGGAAATAATTAAATTTTGTAAGTGATTTCAATGAGCATACTACTTTGTTTAAGGATTTGATACAATAGATTTGAGGTGATAGGATAACTTGTAAGGCAAGTTATCTGAGTTGCATGTGAACTGTAAGGCAGTTTACTGTGTTTTATTTATATGATATCTTAGCTTATATTTGACTCTATAGCCCAAAGGATAGGCACTAGTTCAGAAAGTAGTCTGATCATCTATCTATGTCTGAGATATTCCAATATATCAAAACCAAATCAATTAAAATACTTTGTTACTAAGAACAGACAAACTGAACTTGTTAAGGACCTCTGTCAGCAGGACACTGTCCATATTATTGATTCCTTGAAGAGTGAATCCATTAGGTTGTCCCTCCTATAAAGAAAAGGAAGAAGGATGAGAATCCTTGTATCACTAATTGTTGTTATACTTATAACTATGGTTTGTATGGTTATATATTGCATCTGGTTATGCTTGATTATTTGCAAGATAATTCATAAGTTGGTTCAATAAAGATACATGACAAATCAGTGTCCACATCAACAAATACTGTGTAAACAGTAATCTTAAGAGGTAAAACCTGCCTGAGTATTTTTGGAGCTCAAAAACAAAGAAGGACCTTATCCATTCCTTAGCAATTAGGATTTTCTTGTCTCTGAATCAGTATTAGAAGGCACAGTATTCAAATAGACATTTCAAGCATTGTGGTTCATACAAGAAAAATCCCTAACACCCCTATCATATGAGGGAGCTTCCCCTCTCAAATGTAGAGAAATATTGTGATTAGATCATGATCTAATTGTGATCTCTCCAACTGTTGGCGTGATTGTCACTACTCATAGGGAAAACAGGGTCAGTTTTCAAGATAATATCACAGTGACAAATCTATTTACCAACAAATTTTTGGCAACTTTTCTATAAATCAAAATGTCAGTGCCCATTACTCAGTAATTTCAAGGTACCTTCCCTAGAGCAAAGGTTAACGACCCTATCTAAAAGTTTGAATTTAAAATAATGGTTTGTTGTAAACGAAACATAGAGAGTGATAATGATAGTGACAATGATGATGAAGAATTTTCATATCAAAGGAGCTAGAATCACAATGAACATACATAACTTGATTTCTTGAAGATATTTTACGATGGCATGAATGTTTTTCCTAGAAAGATTCATCCTTGCTTGCTTGAAACTTTGTGAAAGATAATAGAAAAAATATGAAAAAGATTGTGAGTTTCATTCTCATGATCAAGAATATTTATTAGAAAAATGTTCCACATGCAAAGATATAGAAGAGTTTGTTGAGAAGTGTCATGAACATCTAAATCCATGATGAATAAAGATGACGAGGTAAGTATTCAACTTCTTATACCTAGTTCCCAAAGAAATCAGATTTTTGATGACCCAAAAAACATTGACTTCTTGAAATAATTTTATGGCAATATGGAATTTTCTCCTGACAAGGTACATCCATTTAACTGCTATGCTTTTGGGGATGATTGTGTGCAAGTTTTTAGCATCAACGTTTCATATCATACTCCATGATCCATAATCAGGATGAGAGAGGTCAACAATTAAAAATAATTAGATGCAAAGAAAGAATCTATAAAAAGAGAAGAGTGGGAGGAGAAGAAGTCACACAAACCAAGAGAAGAAAAGACAACAAACATAAGGACTAAAAAATAAAAATAATAATTAAAATAAAAATAATAACAAAAACAAACAAAGAACCAAAAAGAGAAAATGAAAAATAATAATAGTTGAATAAATACCATAAGATAAATAAAGGTACATCCATGTTTACTTCAAACATTCCAAGAAATCAAGAAAAATGACGAGTATGAGATTTATTCTCTTGCTAATAAAACATCTTACAATCAAAATGATGGAAGGGATCCACCAAAATTTGTATGCATGAAAGAAGATGAGGTTGTTATGTATGTTCAGGAAGATTATCCAGAAAGGGTGTCAAAGGAAGAAGAATGCCACATGGATGTAATAGGACATCATTGTGAAACTTTTAATAATCAAGAAGAAAAAATTGATCATCTTGATACCCATGAACTTGAAGATGAGACATCAAATATTTCCTAGATAAGCATGCAACCTAAACTTGAAGATGAAGAAAATATGTTTCAAGATGAATCTCATGTCATTTCCATTCCAATTTTGTGTCTCAAGGCTTCTGATGATGATTTCATTTGTGGAAAAGATATTCCTATACATTCATCATTTATCACTGAAGAAGAAATCCATGTTGATGAGAATCAAGGACGTAAATTTTTTGTTTAAGAATAAATTTTTTGAAGGGAAATTTGAAAAATTAGATAAGAAATATGTGAGCATTGGGGTGAACCCACAATAGTGGGTAACAACTTTTCTCTTGAAATTTGCAAAGCAGGTAGATTTAAAAAGTACTTTTGATAGAAAGTAGGGACTTTTGATAGAAAGTAATTTCTATCGAAAGTCCTTGATTAAGGGCAATTCTAGTCAAGTACTTTCGGTGGAAACTAATTAATTTCTATCGAAAGTCTCTAATTAGAGGCCATTTGCAGAGGTTGACACAAGTCTAAAGTTTTCATGGCTTTAGGGCTCAAATGCAGGGCTCAAATGGAAGAATAAGGATACATCCTTTTGCATAACACAAGTACCCTGAATGAGATTTCTACCAAACATAGATTGACAATTTTTTAATTAATTAGGCCTATGTTTTTTTACGTGCATCGAATGTAGGTTTTTTATCAAATATAAACCTTCAAGTTTGACGTTCAATGAAAAATAGTAGAAAAGAGAATTTTTTTTTAAAAAATAATAGTTCCCTCCATCTTTGAGTCTAATTTCTATCAAAAAAACAATTGAATTTTGATAAATACATAAAAATTTATAAGCTATGCAGTCAAGGTATGTAAAAATTACGGTTTACTCAACTTAAAACATTAATAAAATATGGAATAATCATGATAATGTTGTCAAACAAATTACATGGCCTCCATATGGATGTTACAAAACTAAATTCGAAAGAAGCACACTAATATCTATTTTAGAAAAGAAAGTTGTGCTCTATGAAGTCAAGGTAACTCTTTGAAACTAACATTTTCAGCAACATAGCAGTTTTTGTGGGAGAAAAAAAAAACCATTCAAATCAATTAAAAAAAAAAGAAAAAAAATATATTTAGAATCTAGACAGAAAATCCTAAAAGAATCTAGTTTACTTCATCTTCTGATTTCAAATGGCTTAATGGCAATATACATCTGAATCTGAATGTTTTTTTTCAAAATGTAGAGTTCAGTGTTCGTTCGGGAAAAAAAGTGTAACCCACTATTGTGGGTTCACCCATTGATGAATCTAAAGATCGAAAGGGTGCTCAAATCCATGAGAATTTTACTCTTAGTCATAGTCCTAACACTTCAAGTAGTTAATCTTTTTGTAATGAAAGTCTTTCTCAACTTCTTTGTCATGGCCATGAGCCACCATTAGAAAAGATGCAAATACCCATAGAAATATCCATTCATCATATGCTTAAACTAATTGAAAAAGGTCATTCTATGTATGTTACACCAATCACAAGTAGTAGATAATAGCATATAGATAACATCTCATTTTGCAAATGGATCAACATTCGATGAAATATGTGCTAATCAAGAGACTGAAAAATATAAAGATGGAGTAGATGACAACCCTACTCTACTCCACACAAAATCAAAATGTGAAGATGTAGTTTTTCATAGTGATGCTCATTTAAAGGGGCCTTCTTTGCATGAATACCAATCTTTGAGAAATGCTTCTCATTGTGTGGACTCATTAGAGGATACATGTAATAAAAGGTAAAACTTGTCCTAGATTCATATGATAAGTCGATGACACGTGTCAACTAATGCAAATCATGTATAGGGAGAATGCATTTTCATATCCAAACTATTGCTTAGAAGGTCCAACTAGAATAATGACATTCGAAGGAAAAGGGTGCCAATTATTGAAGAAGAATCAAACAATCACTTATGATCAATCAAGAGGATTCCAAGAAGAAAGTTTAACTTGTAGTACTTTAACTTCTATATCTGAGATATTGGATAAGGATTCTTCTTATTTTGGTGATCTGTTTTGTTTTAGTCCAATGATTGAAAAGAAATTTTCAAGCCACCAAGTTCCAGATCCAAGTCATCAAAGGTGCATTAAAAGACTTGAAATTCTAATACTTCAGCTCAATCAAGAAGAGATAATTAAAGACATACAACAAGAATTGTAGTGTATTCATAATTTAGATGTTTTTGATGAGCCATGTTTATTTGTGTATGTTTCCCCACCAGGAGAAGTTGTGAATGCAAAAAATATCAAAATGAGAGTTCAAGGAGTGAGACTACAACTGATCTCACTCCAGGGATCCACTTGATATCTTTTCATTTAATTTATTTTTCTTAGCTATTCAATGGGTTTGCACAACTCATCTGGAGTTTTTTGAGGTAGGCATCACGTACCATGTACATATTTTAGGTAGATTTTTTTTTATTGTGCCATCCCTATTTAGGATTGCCTCAAGTTTCTTTAGTTAATCCTTATGTTGTCTCCTCTGTGACTCTATTTCCCAATGGTAACACATTGATCACTATAGAGAATGTGAGTTTGTTCTGCATCCTTCACAGTCCTTGTCCCCAGATAGAGCCATTTGTTGCCATAGTTTCTTCAATAGTCAAAATTTCAATTTTTTGTCAGTCATATTTGAAGTTATTCGTGGGGTTAATGTATCTGTTTATTTACACATGTTTTTCCATGGTCCTTTGGTCAAACTTTCAAAATATTATTATTGTTGGTCGTGAATAATTAAAAACATGTCAAGCTTCGATCTTTAAAAAAATTAGTAATTCATGGGATTCCTTGTTTTTCCGTGATTCAAAACTCTTCGGCTGTCTCTCAGCTTTATTTTGTACGTTGAATTTCTAAAATTAGAGCTACGAGTCAAAATTTATGCTCCTTTGAAGTTGGTATATTAATTTTAAATTATTCAAAATTCAAAATTTAAAATTTAAAATTAAAATCTTAAATTTTGAAAAATCTTAAGATTTTAAAATCCCAACTTTCTAAAAAGTTAAGCGTTATGAGTTGGGGTTTTAATTGTGAAAAAGCAAGAAGCTAAAAGTCGAAAAGGTTAAGAGTCAACATCCTGACTTGGTCAACATTCCAACCCATTCCAAAACCTTAACTTTTAATAATTTAGGACTTAATACCTTAACTTCAAAACTTTTCCCTAATCCTAAGTTTGCATATTTTAAGATTTCAAGAACTAAACCTAGAATCTTAACTCTTGTGGTTGTGATTTTAGTTTTGTAATTTTTGGTTTTGGAATCTCTATCTTGAAAGTTCATAACTGTTTATTGAGAACTTCCAAGAAAATATAGATAGCAGGTGTAATATCAAATTGACAACCTCTCAAAGTTTAAATATTGATTGTAATCAAAACCTCAGAAAGTTTAAAGATTGTAGTTGGCTGGTGTAAAGCCAAATTTACAACCTTTGCTACCATTCTCCCTACAATTTTGAAATGAAATTCTTTGAAACAATGTATAGATTTTAGCAAGGCACAATTGTTGTTATTAGATTTTGTGGCCACAAACCCCATGTCAAACATATATATATAAACTGTGGAAACATCTACAGACACGGTCAGAGTTTTACAAAACCTCTCAATGATATGCGGTCTAAGTGACTGTATGACTACACGATGTGTACAAAATTGAAATAAATATTGGTAACTAGCAAAGCATAACGAAGGTTGATTTTATGTCAAAGATTATACTCCAAAATGCTTATTTAGGAATACATTCAAAATATGAAGGAGAGATATGGAGGCACACAAACTATTTGGTGCAATACCTCAACAAAATGTGACTTAGTTGACTACCGCAACCATAGGATGTGTGTGAGTTTGTCATAGGCATATGTGAATTCAATAATCTTTGCTAGTATTTGTTGGTAATATTTCATGTTTTGAGGCCTTACCCTAAAAATTTTGTTCCCAAGTGGTCGTTTTGTAAAAAATGTCAAATCTTATTCAGAAAGGTGCTAATTTTCCTTGAAAAATGTCATACCCTGGTCCTAAAGTGATAAAAACCCTAAGTCTAGGGTCATATTTAGTTTGAATTTGAAAAATACCCTAAATATTCTTGGCGGGTTCTATTTTTGCGTTACTTTATTCAATCACTTAAGTGATTGAATTAATCATGTGTCTAAGTCGAATGGGCTCGCTTTTATTATTTCCTAAGTCTTAGGCATTAATTTTTCCTAGAGTTTGAAAACCCGCGAGCCTATTATGTCCTTTTGTGATGTGTCAAGCAAGTCTTGTTTAATATAATGGTTCTCACTTTCCCTCATGATGAAGAAGAGCAATTTTTATCCATCGAGGGATGCTCCATGCAGCCACATGTATCTGGCGAATTAAGTCACAAATTGAAAAGCAAGTTGCTAAATCACCATAGATCAAAGTTGATCTGATGGCCCACACTTTATCTACGAATGAAGATTAACATCAAGGAAAAGTGCCATTGCGATGCATGTCCTAGGTGGGCAAGAGTGTCGTCATGAAGGTAAAGCTAAACATAAGACAGGTTAGATTTAATCTTATGGCTGACACAAAGCCTCATGACAAAGATGTTGTTGAGTTAGTCATTGAGGGAAAGCACCATGTTGACACCTAGCATATCAGTGGGCCCATCGATTCAATAAAGGTTTTGATAAATCAGTGCTATCTTCATCAAGATCTGACGGTTGGTGTTAACCCTCAATCACAATATGAAAGGTTTTTATTCATCAAGGGAACGCACCATCATGACATGTGTTCCACTATGTACTTTGAAAGAAGTAGATGATAAACAACTGGATGATTAAATATTGGTTAAGCTAGATCTAATCTAATGGCTAGCGTAAAGCCTTGAACAAAAGATGATGTTGTTTTTGTTAGTAATAACTTAGAGGGGGGGGTGAATCAGTGGCCTCAAAAATTTATCCTTTAAACTTTAATCCACCAATTAATACACCTTAGATTATTAAGTTCCTACAAGATGTATGCCTTGAAATAATTAACTATCTGTCGGTTTACCTTGTCTATCCTTCTTCTCCTTTATTACCGATAAGAAATAAAACTTATTTACCGATACTCAATAAATATGTAGAGTATACCAATCAATCCAGAAAAGCATATGTGAAATGTAAAACAATAAAGTAATAAACCATACACACATAGCACATGGATTTTAACGTGGAAATCTTGTTAAGGGAAAAAACCACTGGGACCGGTACCCCAAATTTTCACTCTTCTGAAGTGAGCCCTGTTAGGAGCCAACCCTGTTAAAGGTTACAAACACATGGTTAAGTGCAACCTTGTTAGAGGATTTTTATACATAGGTTGTCACTTAGTATCTGGCATCTACGCTACCATCCTTGAATCAGTCTTTAGACTGTTAATAGGCTTTATGCTAATCTTACTACCATCCTTGAATCAACCTCCTTCTTAGACTGTCAATAGGCTTTAGGTAAGGCCGCTGCTACTATCATGAATCAACCTTTTTGGTAATCTATTAGGATATGCCTCAATTATAGAAGACAGTTAAGTCCTACTCTGTTAAGAGACTTAATGCTTCAATGGTTAAACTGAAACACAATGACCTATTTCTAATGCAACTTTAAATTTCAGATATTTAGATCTATTTATGTACAATACCTCTCTAATCAATGTATCAATTCAATTCCTTTGTACTTCACACTTTCTTCTCTATGATGTTGTGCTTCACTGTTTGTCGATGTCTGCAGAATTCTTTAGCTCTCCCTTAGCTTGATTGATCAGGACTGTATGAATCTTATCCTTCTCCAGTTTCTCTCCAGCATCTTCTTTCAATTCACTCCCCCATGTATCTGAGTGCTATAGGAAATGAATTATTCTTTTCTCTTATATAGACATGATATTCCTTAATTCTTGATTCTTGGCGTGAAAAATGATCTAGCTAATTTGATTTACGACTTTATCTCCTGATTTATCTCGTAGTTATCTTCTTTCCAACTGTATAAATCAATTGCTTTAATTGTGGTCAAATAAAACAAATAAAACAACCAGTTAAGTATATCCTTAAGCTCTACCAGCTAGATATTTTGTCATTTTTTGATCTCTCTATTTTTTCGATCAATTCTAAAGTTCATTTCCGGTGACAACTGCTAGTTCCATCGGTACAACTTCAGTTAGCTTTGGGATCTCTGTTCCCCGGGCATCATTGGATCTTTCTCGTCAGGCAACACTATTTTTCAGCTCATCGGGCATCTTGTGATTCTGCTTCATCGGGAAACACTATCTTTTGCTCGTCGGGCATCACTATGACTTTTTCTCTTTCTTTACTGATGGTGTGCACTTCATCGGTGTATTCTGTCACTTAGTGAATACATGACTTTTATGCATTGATGAAAGCATAACCTCTATTCCATTGATTTTATAAATTATTTTGCATTGTGTACATGACCGTACAGATGATATCAAGTTGACATCAATGAAAATACAAACCATTAACTGATTTAATGTCTTGCATCATCTTCAACTTAACATTATCAAACATTCAATCAGTTACATGTCATCAGTTTTAACCATGAAGGGAAAGCGCCATTGTGACGTGTGTCCACATTAGTGTGACCCCATAGCAGCATAAGGACAAATAAATATCATTTAAGTTGATGAAAATCAAACGGTTGGCGCTAAGCCTGAGATCAAAGGTGATATTATTTTAACCAATGAGGCATTGCGCCATGCTGCCATGTGTCTCTACAAGATCGAGGCTGCAAATTATAAAGGTGATTAAAATCACTAAAGTTTGAGAAGATCCAACAGTTGGTGCTAAGCCTTAAGTATAACATGTCTGATCTTTACTCATTGAGGGAAATCACCATTGTGATGCATGTCTAAGTTGATGGGGCCCTCATTGTAATGCAGAGTTAAATAAAGATTAGACGGGTTAAGAAGGATCGAACGGCTGGCACAAAGCCTTAGATCAAAAGTGACCAAAATTTAACTATCAAGGGAAAGAGACATGATGCCATGTGTCTGGGAAGATGAACATTGCAGAGGATTTGCTGTGGACCATCTGAGACGAGGAAAAGTCAGTAAAATCAATGGTTCTATTTTAAAATATAAAAGTGGCAATTTTCAACAGTTGGACACCAAGCATTGAACTCGGACCTGAGTAATGGAAAATGTCTGTCTGATTCCCAGTTAAAATTTAATGTTTCAAGTGATGAAGTGTACACATCTTGGAAGGACAGGTATCAGTCAATTAGTCAGGAAGAAGAGCATAATGTGTGAAAGCCTACCGATGACATTATACTCCAACTGTTTGAATAAGACATGGAAGATAAAAGATCCTACATCAGCATGATCTAGATCACAAATTCCATATGGTGGTGTCCAAAAAAAATAAGGAAAATGCAATCACCATGTGTTCATCGAAAAAAATTATTCAGAATATCTTGTAACAAAAGTGGTTTTTCTATCTACTTGTTATTTTCTCTTATTTAGCCCCTGAGTTTTGTCCTTTAGCTTAGTCATCCGAAGCTTGTTGCATCCTTGATCTTTAAGGATTCCAAGATGACTAATTCTCACTAGAAATAACAAGTTGTAAGATATTGTATAAGATGCTAAAATAAAAACTGTGATGCAGGATTTTGAATTGTGTCTAAATTTCAAGTTTTCAATCAATTTGAATGTATTGAAATAAAAATATTATTAAAAATATATAATGGAATTCCCAGTTTCAGGTCACTGATGTCTTTTTGCATTTATATTTAGCTCTTGTGTATTTAGTTTGTAATGCATTTTAAGCACACCAGTTATAAGGTAACTGTGTTATTATTTGTGAGTTGCTTTCAAGGAGGGTTTGAATCTTGCAAATAGTTCTAGAGGGTTAGGGTTTTATGCATGAATTTGATACAAGGGTTTGAGAGTGAGAGAATATTCTGTAAGGCATTCTATCTGAGATTTTACTTGTGTTTTAATTAATTGTCTATGATAAATGTAGGTCTCATTATGACTCTATAGCCCAGGATTAGGCACTGGTGGAATTCTGAAGAGTAGTTCTTATCATCATATTAATCAAATATTGAAAATATTTTAATTCTTGTTATCTACAACATATATGTTTAGCTAATTGTATTGAGAAATATAGTTCATCATAGTGATTCTTTGAAGAGAGAATAAATAGACCTTTTATCCTTCCTAAGTCTAGTACTATGAAAAGAAGAAGGATGAATGTCCTTATTTACTGATAACATCTCTTGCTTAAGATTATGGTCCAGCATGTCAAGTTCTACATATAGTTAATAATGTTTATCAGCAGGATGTGTTATTAACTGTTGTGGGTCAATATAAGAGTAAATTAGTCTTTCCACTTTTAGATTTATTGAAAATCAATAGTTTGTGGAAGGTACACCCACTTGGGTTTGTGGAGCCCAAATTGTAGAAAGATTTTATTCTTGTTAATTAGCCTTTTCCCTGTATGAAGCTGAGTTGGGAATCAAAGAGGCAAGCAGTTATTATTATATATTGATTCCACAAGAAAAAAGTGCTAACAAATTGGCAACTCTGCTGGGGAATGATTTAATGTTCTAAGAGTCATGTTCGTGAAAGAATTGGTCCTTGTGATATTAATAATAAGTCTATTTTTCCTCATAATCATAAAAGCAAGTTTATTCTGCCTATCTGTCATTGCGCATTTTTTGAAGGTTTTGATCCTGAAGATGAAACTAATCTTGTCTCAAATAGAGTGACTGGCAACTATAAAGTCTCTGATTTAATCCAGTGTATGTTTTTTGAAGAAAATTTACACAGTAGAGAAGATTTACAGTGACACAGACAGTAAATATAATAATTTTCCTGAGATTACCAATTACTCAAGGTAAGGAATTATCAAGAAACTTTGCATTTAAGTTTCATTCAGACTTATTGTTGAAACATAAGACCTAAGTTATGACAAGTTTCTCAACCATTTTATATATTTGTCCTCTAAAAGAGGTGGTGACTCTAACCTCTATGTACTCCAGTGTTTCTCATTAAATATATTGAATATACTTGTCTATTCTGAAAGATGAGTCGATAAAGGAAAACTAGATCCTATTTCAAAGAAAATCCTGAGAAAGATGTTGGAGAAGAGCTCCATACACCTAGAAGGAAACAATGGTCCAAGAGAGGTATATCTAAACATGACTCCCCAAATACCTCTAAGGGAAGGATGGAGACCCCTACTCCAGAAAGAAAGTCATCTTCATCTAAAGATACGGGATCCATAGGACCAATTGACACTTATAGAGCCGATGCTAACTTTGATCCTTTCAGAGATGGAGAAAATACTGATATAGGTTTCTTCACTGCAGAAGAAAATATAGCTCCACCAGAAGAAACTTCTAGTACTGAGACAATCTCCTATGATTATGATAAGTTGTAGGATGAGGTTCTGGCCTTAAGAAAAATAAAAAAGGAACAAGAAAAGGAAATAGCAGTTGCAGAGAAGACACATGGGAAAAAGCTATATGATTTACTAGTGGAAAGGGAAGAACTCTTGGCTGAAACTAGAAGAAATGAACTCAAGGCTAAAAGCCTAAGTCAAGAGGTTAAAGGTTTGAATCCAGACTTGTTTGGTGATCTTGATTATTTGAGAAATAAAACCCCGATCAGAATGACAAAATCCTGGCAAGAATGAATTTGAGAAAGAAGGGCCTATCAATAGACAATTATACCCATATGAGATTGAACCGAATGCAAAAATTAAGACAAGTACTAAGGATGTCCCAAACAAAGGTAATAAAAATGTTGTTGGTGTCACTATAGAGGAGCCTAAATAGAACTTTACCACTCCTATGGGAATGTCTCAAGTTGATCTTGAGCTTGAGAAAGCTAGAAAAGCTAAAGAGGACTTGGCCAAACAATTGGAGAAGTTAGAATTAGAGGTTGCTGAAGGTGATATGAGAATGAGGATAGCTTTCCAACATGCTTATAATAACACTTCTGCAAGTAGCTCTATGCCAGTTAACCATGGGACACAACAACAAAATCAATCTGTTGGCCCAATCCCAAATAGTCAAAAGGTTGATCCTAAAGTGCAATATTATGGTTTGAATTTGAATGTTAAAACCTCTGGCCCAAATACAAGTGCTCATCTTGTTGGTCCTGGCCCAAGCATTCAAGTCTCTAACCCAAAATAAAATGTTCCGCCGCCCATTCAAAATTAGGGAGGAGCTACTGGACCAAATGGTGACAATGTGCTTGGAAATTTCTAGAGGAGACCTATCCATATGAACAAATATAGAGCCGTTTTCTTTGAAGGCATTCTTGGTCACCCTAATGTGATCCCCAATGAGGTAAGAGACAAAATCCCCAAGTTCACAGGAAATAATGTTGTAATTATGAAGAGCATCTGAAAGCTTTTAGTCATAAGATAACTAACTTTGAAATTGAAAATGAGGATGTCATTATGAATCTTTTTGTTCAGTCATTAATAGAAGATGCTAGAGATTGGTTAAGGAATTTACCAAATGGTAGCATTGCATCTTGGGATGAGTTTGTAAAGTCTTTTAGGGAACAATACATAGAAAATTTCAACTCTAGATACATGTTGACTGAATTCAATAACATTAAAAATTTCCTAATGAAAGTATGGCTGATTTCAACAATAGATTTCAAAAGGCCATGAATAAACTATTGCAAGTCGTGAGGTTAGATGAGGAAGTATGTCTTACAACTTATATCAATGCTATTGATGGTAAAATTGTTGGAAAGTTGACTCCCAGAGAATACATGACTTATTTTGTGTTTTCATTATGGCAAAAAAGTCATACAAAGTTTCTGTCAAGTAAACTTGGAAGACAAAAATGAATAAGTATAGAAAATAGGGCAAACAGAGTTATGCAGTGATCAACACACCAGCGCATGTGCAAGCAATCGAATCAAGGTATGCGCATTCACATATATGTTCTATGTTATGTGTACATAGTAAGTCTAGACATGCATGGTATGAAACAACAGTACGCATAAGTTACAACAATAATAGTACTACTGTAGTTCAGAAGACATAGCATGAAGTCGACTTATGTTCTGGATTAGTGTATAATATTTTGTTGTGTAAAGGCTAAGCGCCTATGATAGTATGTTTGTAATAATGTCTTTATTATTGTAGTAAACATGCTTAAGCCAATTTGTTTGGAAGCATTGTGTATTATATTTTTGGGCCGACTATGGTCTTGTTCTAGGTCGCGTCTATTCATGCATAAATAAATAAATAAATATATAAATATATATATATATACAATGAAAATATATATTTGGTGTGTCGAAGAAATAAGCAGAGAAGAGCAGAGAAAAGATGTCAGCATGAGATAGAACCCTTAAAGAAGATAAGAACATAAGCGCATAACCGGAACTAATCAGACATCTGGGTCATATAAAATAGTTCACTTTTGGATATAGTGCATATCTGTTCTCAGGAGGTTGTAGCCTTCTTTCTCATTGAGCAGTGAGCTCTTGGATAGTGAGTCCTCACCCCTAACAAGGTTTTTTGTAAAAGACTCCTAACAGGGTCAAGCCTTTAACCAGGTAATTGTACTTTCATTGTAAAGACTGCTCCTACTAGGGAAAAGGAACTTTAACAGGTTCATTATACTAGTGCAATATTTGTGGGTACTAATTCACACCGGGGTTTTCCTCTAATCAAGGTTTCCCCGTAATCATATTATGTGTTATGTGATCTTGTGTTAAGCTTCAAGTGATATATAATTTATTTATGTTTAAAGTTTCTGAAATAGAATAATTAGTTAAACACCGATTCACCCCCCCTCTCATTGTTTCCAACAATTGGTATCAGAGCTCTGGTCCTCTAAGAGAAAAGTTTAACCACTTAAGGAGATCATGGATTCAGAAGAAGCTAAACATCTGAAAAAGAATCTTGAAGAAGCCCTTGAATATCTAGATAGATCTAAGAAAGAAAATGAGGAACTTAAACTAAAATTTGATGGCTCTCAAATACTTATCAAAAAATTAAGGAAAGATCTGAAAGATTGCTCTACCAATGACTTGGGAAAAATGGTCAAGAAGGTGAATAAAGAGAACATGTCTTTGAAAGATAAGATAGAAGAATTGAATGATCAGCTAACTCATAGCCTAACAGCTATTGAAGAGAAGAACAAAGAAAATAAACCGTTAGATGAAGAACTCATGCAAGCCAATATAAAAATCTTGGAATTAGAAAACATCAAGAATAAGATTGAATCTATACTATCAGGAGAAAAACACAAGATTGATAAACTACACACAAGTTCTGATTTAATTCAATCACAACTCTATGCACAAAAACTAAAAGGTGATAAGACTGGTATGGGATATAGTACATCTCAAATTGAGATCAATTCATCACAAGAAAGAAGGAAATCTCTAACAGAATCTACAATAGAAAATAAAACTGAAACTCTTGAAGAAACTAAAGCATAACCACTAAAAGATAAGCACAAGACAGTTAATCACACTTGCTATGCCTATAACAAGCATGGACACTTCGCAAGAGATTGTAAGGATTTAAGACCCTTCAATGGTTAGTGTTACTCATGTAATAATTTTGGTCATAGGTCTATTCATTACAGGTCAAACCAAAGAAATCAGTCACAACTGAACCAAAGGAATCAGACTCAATCCAATTAGAGAAATCAACCTCAAAGAAACTTGTAGAACATTACTTGTTAGATATGTAATTAAAATGGACACACAGCCAAGCAATGCAAAATGATGAATAACAACATTAGACCTCCTATCATATGTTACTCATGTGGAAAAGCTAGACACATCTCAAGGTTTTGTAGGTCAAGAACACAAGGACAAGAGAATACTAAAAAATCTATGTTTGAAGAATCAGGAGAAGTTAAATTTGTGGAAGCTAAATCTAACTCAGATAAAATATGGGTTGAAGTAAAGAAAGATAATGAAGAGAACAAGGTAGTAGATGCATCCATAGTGGATGCACCCTCTACTTCTGGATAGATGACCTTCATGGTCTTAGGGGGAGCTATTCTAGCTCTGAACCCCTACATGGCTGGTATACTCACCTTTGAGTATGTGCATTTGGATCTATGTTTATGATCATAATTTGTAGTAGTATGCATGCATGCATTGTCTATAATGCATTCTAAACAAAGTTTAGAACTCTCTGTGAAAACTGTGTATGATAGCAAGCATTAAATGCAGTAACCTTTATAAAAATCAGTAAATATTCGATCATCTTCACATTTGCATTCGAGATCACATAATTTAGAGAGCACAGGAGAACTGAGCATCAAAGCACTGGAAGATAATAGATTTGGTGGATTAAGTGAATAGATAGAAGTTGAAACGGAACCCTAGCAATCACGTCATTTCAATTTTCTATGAAACCCTATTTATCCAAACAACAAGTAAGTATGGCCTTTCCAGTTGTATTTGACACCACTGAAAGGAAAATATTTATGTTTAAAAAGCATCCTTTCAAGTCCATACTAGATGATGTATAAGGAGAATTCTCTAATACTCCACTAGGAATTGTGCATGTAGAAGACATTCGCGCGTACATCTACTATAAGAAGGAAACCATTGGGGATAACAGTATAGCTACTCTCATGGCATCAATGATGAAACCTAACTATTCATTCAAGGATGAATTCATGCATCTCATTGATAACCCTATATTTGAGTATTCTAATGCGCATGAATTCTATGAGCCAGAATGGGTTAAAATCTTGTTGAGCAGGATACATGAAGACCTCTACTGTATTGGTGAAGTTCCCATCCACATTACTGCAGACCTAATCCATGATGTGACTGGACTTCCTAAGACTGGACCAGTTCTTCCAACTTTTAAGGATGTCAAGAAACAGGTTGAGCAAGCATGTTTATCCAGGAGTGATAGGCATGGTATGACAGTTGATCCTATTAAGGAAGATGACATAAAACTAGTCACCATGATTCTAGGTTACAAATTTCAGCATGCAAGCAGAATAAATAGTGTATCTACAACTACTATCCTAGCAATAGTAAAGATAGGGAAAGATAATACCCAGTATAACCTATGTGAGATATTGCACACTCAATTGATTGAAAACATTTGAGCTATTAACCATGAAAAGAGCAAGATATTCAGGTTTGGCTCATTGATCATATATCTCTACTTCCACATAGTAGGTAAGGTTGCAAATCTTTACCTAGATAGAAGAAAACCCACTATGTCTCAGATTTCACTAAAATCCATATCAGAGAGTAGTGTCAAGGATTCTATGGACATGGACATCAAGACATTCAGGATCAAAATGCGGAAGGGGTTTAGATTATCTGAGAAAATAGTTGAGAAGTATAAGGAGACCATATGCTTCATGTTAGAGACTGACTGCAGTTGCATGGAGACAGTTGAGCCCAGAACCAAATGGATTCACCCACTTGGTTATGAAGTTGAGGAACATGTGTTGGAAGGATATGCAGAAGTTTTTTGTCTGCACCCAAAGATCCTAATGAGCCCGGGTGGGGCACTTACAGAGAAAATACAAATGAAGTTGATTCTATCCTATACAGTGCTCATAACAAAAGGAAGGCATCTATAATTACTTCTAATATCCTAAAAATTCATGGAGTTGTACAAGAAGACCTAGATAGAGCTAGGAAAGCTAAAATTGCAAAAGAACTTGAGAAAACTTCTACACAAGTCAAAATAGAGAAGTCTGATGACATCCAGAAGAAGAAGAAGAAGAAGAAGAAGAAGAAGAAGAAGACTGAAGAGAGCTCTTCTGTTCCCTCTACAACCATTGATCAGGAATCCTCTCGACCTTCTGTAATAAGCAAGAAGTCTAGAGGAAGGAAGCACCCACTAGTCATCCATCCTCAAGGACCATAAGGAGAAAGGTAAAGAACACACAAGCCCCTCTAGAGGTAGGATTCAGATCTAGTCTAATAGTGCTAAAGAATAGAATTGTTAATGAAGGAAGACTAGAATCCATCAAGAATGTCTATGATAAGTATCAAGAGATAGAAAAATCTGAAATTCATTCTATGATCATCTCCCACATGATTAAATTCAAAAGAATAGTAATCAAACTCAAAATAGTCATACCAGACAAGGTATGGAACATACTTGATGTATTAAAGAGGCAAGCAATTGAAGAAGATATGAGGATAAGAAAAGAAACATTGGATAGTCTTCTCCCAGTATGCTCGCATGATGAGAAATCCATTATATTGGATTTAGTAAAGCCACACCTAAGAACCAAAATAAGAGTTCTCCATATCATGAATAAGGAGTATGATCTGGTTGGTGAAGAGTCTCAAAAAGCATTTGAGCGGGTATTTCTAGATAGACATATGTATCCATCAACGACGCCTACAGCAAAGGTAACTCTAGTTCCTCCCAAATAGGTTACAAAACCAATGATTCAAAATGCACCTAAGACAGGTCCATAGGTTTCAGCACCCTCAGTTTCAATAGCCTCTAATACAACAAAAATTTTAGGAGATACTATAGTGATTGATGATATCAAAATATCTAGGACCACCTCGGACAAAGTTGAAAAAGCATTCAGCACTGAGGAGACAAAGGAGGTGTGCACTAATGACACATCTTTGCAACAAGATAAAGTTCCCTCTAAAGATTCAACAGACTTGAATAAAGAGGAAGATAATCAAAATAATGAGACACCAACCATGGATATCCCAGCAAAAAGTGAATGCATGGATACTAGTCAGAATACTATAGTCACACCATCCATTCAACCATATACTTCATTGTTGTCAAGTTCAACTCCTAACTCAGCAAGTCTGGATGCATGGGGAGAAGAAGACCTGATCAAGATTAGTGTCTTAGCCATGGAAAAAATCCAAAGAGAAACAAGTTATGAGGAACCCTCTCTTCTTGGAATCAGTGAACATTCTGAATGACCTAGTGCCCGCAGATAAGAAAGTGGCTAAAATTTAGTCAATTGATGATGTAGACAGCATCCTAACAAGCTTCAAAGCACACTTTACAAGCCTAGTAGACTCAACTACTAGAATTGAAGAAGATGAGTATAAAAAGAAAAGATTGAATGAACTGACAAAGAATTTTACCTTAGATTTAAACTCATTAAAGATTGGTCAGTCTATGTTGAAAGAGCTAGTAGCTAAAGGCAAAAATGTGATAGCAAACTGCATGGACAGAGTGAAATTAACCTCTGAACATATCAAAAAGATAGAAGAGGCAGATATCTTGGTTGAAAGTGTTAGAAAATCAGTTGAAACATCCACGCAAGATATGAACATCTGCAACAATATCTATCAAGGTTAGTTGGACAAGATTGAAAAGGCAAAGTTCGAGATCAATAAGATAAGAATCAGGCAAACTCAACTGAGAAATGCACTAGCACCCTCCTTAACAGTTCTAGATGAGAACATCAAATAGATTGATGTCACTATTTTAACGTATGATCAAGGTCCCTGCATGGATCTGATAAAAATGGAGAAGCTCACATATGCTCTATGCGCCCATCTCCAGACAGTTGATGCAATGAAGGCATTTTGGCAGAAAGAGATCAAGTCTCTTTAGATTGTATATCCAGATGTATACATGGAGTAAGTATCCAGAGACTAACAAGTTTTTGACACCTTTTTCATTAATTTCAAAGGGGGAGTAATGTATATAAAGAATAAGTGTATATATGGGGAGTAGTGTATATGTTAAAAAGATATAATGATATACAACTCTTTTTGTGTTAAGAAAATTTTGAGTAACTTGGTCACATTCCTTTGTTGCCATTAATGACAAAGGGGGAGACTTTTGGAAAGTTGACTCCCAGAGAATACATGACTTATTTTGTGTTGTCATTATGGCAACAAATTCATATAAAGTTTCTGTCAACTAAACTTGGAAGACAAAAATGACTAAGTATAGAAAATAGGGCATACAAAGTTATGCAGTGATCAGCACACCAGTGCACGTGTGAGCAATCAAATCAGGGTATGCATGTTCACATATATTTTCTATGTTACATGTACATAGTAAGTCTAGACATGCATGGTATGAAACAATAGTATGCATATGTTACAACAAGAACACTACTACTGCAGTTCAGAAGATAGAGCATGAAGCCGACTTATGTTTTGGATCACCGTATAATATTGTGTTGTGTAAAGCCTAAGCGCCTATGGTAGTATGTTTGTAATCATATCTTTATTATTGTAGTAAACATGCTTAAGCCAATTTTTTTGGAAGCGTTGTGTATTATGTTTTTGGGCTGACTATGGTCTTGTTTTGGGTCACGTCTATTCAGGCATAAACATATATAT
>MU223104.1:2984697-3003548 GCA_018584345.1 Thuja plicata
TATTCCCTTATAGTGGTGTTATATATTAGGTGATTGCTAAAACAAGATAAATCTATCTTTATTTGATTCTTATGCTTATCCAAAGTAATACATTAAAGAATAATAGACAGTATATAAAAGAAAATCTAAGATCATATTATTCTCATCAACATGCAATATCATATTCATGCTTACAAAAACAGTCCTAATGAGGTTATTCATTTCTATAATATGACATATTCAAACTTATGTTATCTTATGATAGATAATCATACAATTTATCCTATCTTAAGTTCTACATCCATCCTTGTTTCGTGAGATTGAATATTTCCTCCCTGTATACATTTGTAGATGCTAGCTGGATTGAATATTAGAGTTAGATTCTCATACTTTGTAAAGGAAACACAGATATATCAGAAACTGCTTGTTTTCTTTATACTAGTGATTTACAATACAATCTTCAACCAGAACTGAACTAAAAAAATTTTAAAAAAAAAAAAACCAATTCCTCTTTGAACATTTCTTTATAGCTACATTCTGGATTTCCTGTAAACAACAGCAATAGTCTCTGCAAGATCGAGGCAGTAGATTATAAAGGTGATAAAAATCACTAAATTTTGAGAAGATCCAACGGTTGGCGCTAAGCCTTAAGTGTAAAATGTCTAATCTTTACTCATTGAGGGAAAGTGTCATTCTGACACATGTCTAAGTTGATGGGCCCCTCATAGTAATGCAAATTTAAGTAAAGATTAGACGAGTTAAGAAGGATTGAACGGCTAGCGCAAAGCCTTAGATCAAAGGTGACCGAAATTTAACTATCAAGGGAAAGCCACACGATGCCACGTGTCTGGGAAGATGAACATTGCAGAGGATTTTCTATGGACTGTCCGATGTGAGGAAAAGTTAGTAAAATCGATGGTTCTATTTTAAAATACAAAAGTGGCAAGTTTCAATAGTTGGATGCCAAGCATTCAACTCAGAGGAGTAATGGAAAACATGTGTCTGATTCCCAGTTAAAATTTAATGTTTCAAGTGAAGAAGTGTACACATCTTGGAAGGAAAGGTATTAGTTAGTTAGCTAGGAAGAAGAGCATAATGTGTGAAAGGCTACCGTAGATAGTATGCTCCAACTGTTTGAATAAGACATGGAAGATAAAATATCCTACATCAGTATGATGAAGATAAAAAATTCCAGATGGTGGTCTTCAAGAAAATATAAGGAAAATGCAATCACCATGCCCCTGAGTTTTTTCCTTTAGCTTAGTCATCTAAATCTTGTTGCATCCTTGATCTTTAAGGATTCCAAGATGACTAATGCTCACTATAAATAGAAATTTGTAAGATATTGTATAGGATGGCAAAATCAAAACTATGAGGCAGGCTTTCCAATTGTGTCTAAATTTCAGTCAATTTGAATGTATTGAAACCAAAATATTATTAATAAAATACAATGGAATTCCAAGTTTCAGATCACTGATGTCTTTTTACAGTTATATTTATCTCTTGTGTGTTTAATTTTCAAGGCATTTTAAGCACACCATTTATAAGGTAACTGTGTTATTATTTGTGAGTTGCTTTCAAGGAGGGTTTCAATCTTGCAAATAGTTCCCAAGGGTTATGGTTTTATGCATGAATTTGATATAGGGGTTTGAGAGTGAGAGGATAGTCTGTAAGGCATTCTATCTGAGATTTTACTTGTGTCAAAATTAATTGTCTTTGATAAATGTATGTCTCATTATGACTCTATACCCCAGGATTAGGCACTGGTGAAATTCTGAAGAGTAGTTCTTATCATCATATTAATCAAATATTGAAAATATTTTAATTCTTTTTATCTATAACATATATGTTTAGCTAATTGTATTGAGAAATACAGTTCATCATAGTGATTCCTTGAAGAGAGAATCAACAGGTCATCCTTCCTAAGTCTAGTATTGTAAAAAGAAGGATGAATGTCCTTATTTTACTAATAACATCTCTTTCTTAAGCTTATGGTCTAGCATGTCAAGTTCTGCATATAGTTAATAATGTTTATCAGAAGGATGTGTTTTTAACTATTGTGGGTCAATATAAGGCTAAATCAGTCTTTCCACTTTTAGATTTTTTGAAAATGAGTAGTTTGTTGAAGGTGCACCCGCATGGGTTTGTGGAGCACAAAGTGTAGAAGGATTTTATCATTGTTAATTATCCTTTTCCCTGTATGAATATGCGTTGGGAATAAAAGAGTCAAGAAGTTATTGTTATATATTGATTCTACAAGAAAAAGTGGAAACAACATCCTCCCTCTTTCAACTAGGAGAGAATCCATTAATGGGCCTAAAGAACATCATGCCCATTCCAATCTATTTGACTGAATGCCAATAGCTATAGGTGTCAAAATGTGAGTGTTCATATCAGATGAAGGATGCAGGGTATGTACCCGATACTATTTTTTTCTTCTTCATGATTTAGAGGAGGAAGATAAGGAATTCTTTACTTTTGGTCATAGTAAGAGATTAGCTATAGCCTTTGGGATTATCTACACGAGGCCTAGGAAAACTTAAATGATTCCTAAGAATCTCTGAGTATGTGATGATTGCCACAAAGCTACAAAAATTATCTCCAAAATTGTAGAAGCAAAAGAAGACAGTTTTTTGAAATTCAAAAGAAAGCACTTCATGCCCTGCCAATTCAATCATTCTCAATCTTTTGTTGTGTTTTGAGTTGTTAATGTTGATATAAACCCGAATAAGGATCAATAATGAATAGGTTAGACATCAATGTTGGTCTCACTTGTTTCCATCTTAGTCTATAATCCAATCAAAGTTCTTGTGTGTACACCCACAAATGCGATAGTATAAAGATTTTCAATGAGATTCCTCAATATATTTAAATTTTCATCTGGATGTTGCCCTAATGTAGTTAACTTTCCTTGTATCCTACATTTGAGTGACATTGTACTCCTTGGAAATGAGGAGATATTTGATCCTAAAAGCATTTTTAAAGATATTTTCCTTGCACATCGAGTTGCTCGCTTGACCAAAGAAACAATAGAGTCACGAGGTGAGAACCCTTCATTTTATTGAAGTAGTTGTTTCCCAATATGAATATTTTCAAGAGATGCCACAAGAAACAGATAGCCTTAGCCTTGATACACCACCAGAAGAAAACAACCTTGATTTTTCATTGTATGATAGAAAGAGATTGCAAATTTTAACTTCAAAATTATGTGAGGCTGCAAGAACATTATTAAAGTATTTATAAAGATCTTTGTTGAACATATATGTGATATTTGGAATCATGGACAGAGAAACAATGAAACTTGAAGAAGACTTTTAGACAAGAAATAGAAGAAATGACTCGGTCGCTTGTGGAATCATCAGTAATATTTATTCAGGATCATAAATATATTAATTGTGTGTCATGACTATGTAAGGAGAAGGTGATATGATTTCATGAGTATCCAAGCAATCACCTATATTTGTATCAATGAAGATGACATATTTTATTCCCTTGCAAGGCGAATATATACACTAGTGGATGCATTGCATGTGATGGTATCTGTCACTTTTAATAAGTGGAAAGATTCCATACAAATGCATAAGCTTGTGGAAATGTTACATTGTGTAAGAAGGACCTAGCTCATAAATGGGTGCTTGAAAAATAGAAGTGGACTTGATATTTTCAAAGACAAAAGTTATCAAGAATTGATAAATATTAGATAAGAAGAAAATATAATTCTCACCTCAAAAAGACTTGTGACCTAGTTTTATTTTAAATTTATAATGTTTTTCTTACCTACATTGAAAAAGTGACTTTTGTGACATAGTTTTATTAGGTTACAAAATAAGCTTTGTTTGCACAAAAGCTATGAAACTTCTAACTAAAAGGGGGCTTATTTTATTTTTTTCAAAATGAAAAAGGTAGTTATTTAGGTAGTTATAGGTGGTTATCATGAAGAGGCCTATAAATATGGTGCAGGAGCACACCTAACTCAAAACCTTCTTTATTTCTAGCATGTACTGACTCTAGCCAAGTCAGGAGAGTTTGTGTGGACCTTAGAAGGTCATTTATTTGTCCCTAAGATGGATATGACTAGATCAATCCATGTCTAGATAGGTTTCTTAGTTGGTTTCTTTTAGTGGTGTGTGTGAGGTAGTTTGTAAGCCTCTGGAAATCCAACCAAGGAATTAAGAAATTTGGATAAGCTACTCGGTATCACTGGTGGTGGTTAACGCTGCTGATCGGTTCTACTAGTCAGTTAACACTGCTAGTCGGTTAACACTACTGGTCAGTTGTGCTAGTCGATTAACACTGTTGGTCGGTTAACACTACTGGTTGGTTAACAATGCTAGTCATGTCTATTGGTTGGTTAACACTACTGGTCAGTTAATATTGGCACCGATATGTACTGGTGCTCAATTTTGTATTACTATTGCTCGGTAAATTCAGTTGTAACAGCTCGTGAAAAGTGAATCTTGTCCTTTATGCACAGTATGGGCAGTTGCAACAGTTCCTGAATAGATGCTTGCGAATATGTGGGCAATTAGGATTGTTTCCAAGAGAGGATGGTTATTGATAACATCGCAACCCTTCATTTTAGACATCTAGAGAGAGTAGAGATTGAAGAAGAACAAAAGCTATAGGAAAGTTAGGAATTTACAGATTATTGTATTATTTTTTTTTGTTTCCAGTAATGAGAATTTGCAGACTGTGTGTTTAGTGGGTATCAAGTTTCTTTGTGATTATTTTTGCATGCAATTAGATTAGGTACTTTATTTTCTATTTTGAAATTTATTAGTTCTTCACCCATTCTAGGTTGTAAGCAGTAATGGCCGCTCGAGATTCTTGAATCCATGGTGAGAGTCATGTGTTGGGATGGAACTCTAGAGGAGCCCTTTTACATAGTTTCCTTTTTGTTTTTGTAGGACAAGAAACAACAACAAGTCTGGAGATCTTACCCTAGGTGAGCTCGGTGATAGTCTAACTAGGGAAGAGAATGAGAATAATGGTCTGAAAACATTCATTGAATGAATATATTTGTCTAGGTTCAGTAAGAAGAAGATGAAAGGAATTTCGATGGGGAATGATTCTTGATGAGAAGGTAAATTTGAGAGTGACTTACCTCAGTGTAGGCTTGTGAACACCCTAAGATATCTAGGAGAAAGATCTCAGAACATAGCCAAGCTAGTTCTTTAGCAGCAATGAGGCTCCTGTCCACATCAGATTGGTATCAGAGCATAAATTGATTGGGCTTGTGGTAAATGTTCCAGCTAGTAGCATCAGTAGGTGAAAACAAGATGGTCACTAATGCATAGCTTGCAAAGGAAGTAGATGAGAAGAAGAGAGTGATAGGGGATCAAAGGGAAAGGAGTAGACTCTTTGAAGAAGCCCTAGATGAGATGAATGTAAAACTTCAAGAAGTTGCAAATGCAAATAAAAGAAAAGATGGAGATGAAGTCAGCAGCAGCAGAGGGAAGCAGAAAGTTGATGAAGAAGACTTGATACCTAAACCAGACCCTCCAATGAGCGAGGAGCCATTTACAAAAGCTCTTAGAGCCCTAGGAGGAAAAATTCTTGAAGGAATTCCATTCTTTAATGGAAAAATGGATAGTGAACTAGTTGCGGAATGGATAGAAGGTATTGAGAATTATTTTGAATGTGAGGGTATAACTGAAGCACAAAAGGTAAAAGTTGCAAAGTCAAGGTTAAGAATTTCAACATTAACATGGTGGAAATACCTCCAAGAAGAGAGGGAGAAGATGGGTAAGCATCCAATTTCAAATTGGAAGGCCATGTTAAACAAGGTAAATGAGAAATACCTACCTGAGGATTATGAAATCTAGCTACACAAGAAAATGCAGAGTTTGAAACAAAAGTATTTGGATGTAGCTATGTATACTGAAGAATTCTAGAATTTGGTCTTAAGGTCAAGAGTCCAAGAGGATGAGACTATCAAGGTGGCTAGGTATCTTGGAGCCCTAAAATGGAATATCTAAGAGGAAATCAGTTTGTGGACTCCCACAACCATCCATAAATGTTTCCAACTTGCATTGAAAGTGGAAGAGAAGAACAAAAAGAAATCAGAATCAAAATTCAAAGGAAGAGGAAGAGGTAGAGAAGGAAGAGGACAAGGAGGCTATGGTGGAAGAGGATCAGATTCAAGGTAGAAAACTGAGAACAAGATCACAAAACATCGGGAAGGAAAATCAAATAGAGGATGTTCCATCAGGTAGAGGCTCTAACACTAGTTGGAGAGGAAGGAGCAATAGAAATCAAGGAAGAGGAGCATCCTACTTTGCCACCATGAAGTGCTACCATTGCAATCAGCTAGGGCATCCTACCTATAGGTGTCCTAAAAAAGGTTCTACTTCCCAATGAGGTGGAAAGAGAGTTAATTATGTCCAAGAAGAATCAAGTTGTAGTAGAAAGCCATCTGAGGTACCTTTAGAATTAGAGGAAGGTGAGATCCTCATGATAAAGACAACATTGATCAGAGAGCTAAGCCAAAGAAGAGCGCTCTTTAGAGTGAAGTGCAAGATCATAGGAAAGGTGTGTAGATTCATTATTTATTCAGGCTTCACTGATAATATCATTAGTGAAGAGGCAGTCACCAAGTTAAATTTGAAAAGGATTCCACATGACAATCCATACAAGGTTACATGGCTTAACAAAGGACAACATGTGTTTGTAGGAGAACAAGCATGGGTAGAGTTCAAAATTGGAAAGTATAAGGATAAATTTCTATGTGACATTCTTCCCATGGATGCATGCCACCTTCTACTTGGAAGGCCATGGCAGTTTGATAGGCAAGACATGCATGATGGAACCAAGAATGCATACTCATTCAAGAAAGATGGAGTGACTTTCAAAATTCAGTCACTGATAGAAGAAGGAGAGATGAAGACATCAAGTCCAAGTGTGCTCATGGTTGGTGATAAGGATTTCTTGAAGACTCTAGGAGAAGGAGGAGTTGGATTTTCTTTCGTATTGAAGCCAAAACATGAGGTTGCTGTTAAGAAATCAGAAATACCAAGTGAGGTAAAATAAATACTTGAAGAGTATAGAGATATTGTTAATGATGGCCAACCCAGTCCCCTACCTCCTAAGAAACTTGTTGTCCACAAGATTGAATTCAAACTAGGAGCTACCTTACCCAACAAAGCTGCCTATAAGATGACCCCTCAGAAAAATGAGGAGATAGCCAAGCGAATCAGAGAGTTATTAAACCAAGGCCTAATTAGAAAAAGCATAAGCCCATGTGCAGTCCCTACTATTTTAGCACCTAATAAAGGAGGAGCTTGGAGACTTTGTACTGATTCTAGAGCCATTAATAGAATCACCATTAGGTATAGGTTCCCAATACCCAAATTTGAAGGCCTAATGGATTGTTTAGGGGAGACAAAGTACTTCAGAAAAATTGACCTTAAAAGTGGCTACCACCAAATTAGGATAAATGAAGGAGATGAGTGGAAGACAACCTTCAAAACTACAGAAGGTTTGTATAAATGGCTTGTAATTCCATTTGGTTTTTCCAATGCTCCCTCAACTTTAATGAGGCTTATGAATGAGGTATTGGTAGAATGCATTGGTAAATTTGTTGTTGTCTACCTAGATGACATTTTAGTTTTCAGCAAAACTAAGGAGGAGCATATTAGGCATTTGAAAATTGTTTTCAAGAAATTGCATGATGAAAATCTAATGATCAATTTGGAGAAGTGTGACATCATGAAGCAGGAGCTTGTATATCTCGATTTTGTTTTGTCATAGGGTAACCTCAAAATGGACCAAGAAAAGGTGGATGCCATTCTAAGTTGGCCTTCTCCCAAGGCTGCAACTAAGCTAAGAAGTTTTCATGGTTTAGCTCAGTATTACAGAAAGTTCATTAAACATTTCAGTGGGATTTTTGCACCCATGTTAGACACCATTAGAGGTGGGATGAAGACAAAGTTTCAATGGACAACACAATATAACAAAGGTTTTGAAACACTCAAGGATAAGATAGAAGAGTTGCCTTCTCTAGTTCTTCCAAGCTTTCATAAGATTTTTATAGTTGAATGTGATGCAAGTAATGTGGCCATTGGGGCTGTCATAAGCCAAGAAGGAAGGCTAGTAGATTTCCACAGTGAGAAGATAAATAATGCAAAGAAGAAGTACTCTTCTTATGACTTAGAGATGTATGCTCTAGTCCAAGAACTCAAGAAGTCGAGGCACTACTTACTTCAAAAGGAGTTCATAGTATATATTGATAACCAAGCTCTCAACTTCCTTAACTCTCAAGATAAACTTAGTAGCAAACACATGAAGTGGGTGGAGTATCTACAAGCCTACACTCTCAATATCAAGGATAAAAAGGGAGTACAAAATAAGGTTGCTAATGCATTAAGCAGAAGGCTTCTCACAGTCTAAGAATTTCAGCTACAAAGCATAGGTATTGATAGCTTCAAAGACCAATATGTTGAAGATGAAGATTTTGCCCAAATCTCCAAGGTATGCAAGGAGTTTAAAAACAACTTTCATGGTGACTTTTTTTAATATACTTTGCAGAATGATTTATTGTTTAAAGGAGGTCAGTTTTGTGTTCCTAAAGGGTCTGTGAGGGAGAATTTGGTTTAGGAAAAACATAATGGAGCACTTAGTGATCATTTTAGAGTAGGTAAGACCCAAGAGCTATTCACTAGGTTCTATTTTTGGCCTAGAATGAAAAGAGATGTTAGACAATATGTTGAAAGTTGTCTAGTGTGTCAAAAAGCAAAGGGCACATATTCTGATGTAGGTCTTTATCAGCCACTTCCAATCCCAACCAGACCATGGGAATATATAAGCATGGATTTTGTAGTTAGTTTTCCAAGAACGAGGCAAGGATATGATAGTATTTTTGTTGTTGTGGATAGATTTAGCAAGATGTCTCATTTCATACCTCGCAAAACTATTCATGATGCTTGTAACATTGCTCAGTTATTTTTTAGTGGAGTGGTGAGGATCCACAGACTCCCACTTAGTATTGTTTTACACAGGGACACCAAATTCATGAGCCCTTTTTGGAAGACCTTATGGTAGAAGCTGGGCACTAACTTGTCTTTTGGATCTGCCTACCATCCGCAGATAGATGGCCAAATAGAGGTGGTCAATAAGTGTCTTTGTAAATTTCTGAGATGCCTCACAAAGTATTATGGTCAAGCATGGGACCAACTCATTGGACAAGTTGAATATGCATACAATGATACAGTGAATAGATCAACTGGTAAGAGTCCTTTTGAAATTGTTTATGGTTTTCACCCAAGAGGAATCTTTGAGCTTAGATAATTGAAGGAAAGAATGCATGGTAGTGGATATGCTGAGGAATTTTCTCATTCAATGAGGGAAGTCCATGAAAGTGTGAGAAAGAACTTGATTAAGAATGCTGAAAAGGTAAAACAAAAGGTGGATGCAACAAAGAGGGATGTTCAGTTTCAGATTGGAGACTTTGTGATGGTACACTTGAATAAACATAGGCTGTAAAAAGGTGTTCCCCACAAGCTACAGATGAAGAGGCCAGGTCCATGTAAGATACTTGCAAAGTATGGAAATAATGCATACAAGGTGGAGCTTCCTAAAGACATTGGGTTATCACTGGTTTTCAACATTGCAGATTTGATAGCATTCAAAGGACCAGTTCAAGATGTTGACCAGAACCTTTAAGAGGTAATACAAGAGGTAAAAGATCTAAAATTAACCCCTACTCTATCTATGACAACTGAAAAGATACTAGACTCAAGGGTCTACAAGAAGACTAGGAACAAAGACTACATGGAGCACCTTGTAAAATGGCATGAAAGAGAGGATGTTGATGCTACTTGAATTAGAGAAAAAGACTTCAAGAGGTTGGGCATTGATCCAAAAATGCTCAATCCAAGGATGGATTAACCTTTCTTTTGTCTGGGGGAGTATGGTGCAGGAGCACACCTAAATTTATTTCTTGCATGCACTGACTCTAGCCAAGTCAGGAGAGTTTATGTGGACCTTAGAAGGTCACTTTTTTCTCCCTAAGATGGATATGACTAGATCAATCCATGTTTAGATATGTTTCTTAGTTGGTTTCTTTTAGTGGTATGTGTGAGGTAGTTTGTAAGCCTCTATAAATCCAACCAAGGCATCAAGAAATTTGGATAAGCTGCTCGGTATCACTAGTGGTTGGTTAATGCTACTGGTCAATTCTTCTGGTCGATAAACATTGTTGGTTGGATAAGATTGCTTTTCAGTTGTGCTGGTCAGTTAACATTGTTGGTTGGTTAACACTGGTGGTTGGTTCTGCTGGTCGGTTGACACTACTAGTCAGTTCTGTTGGTTGGTTAACACTACTGATCGGTTAACACTAGCACCGATATAGACTAGTGCTTGGTTTTGCATTACTATTGCTCAGTATATTCAGTCGTAATGGATCATGAAAAGTGAATCTTGTCTTTTATGCATATTATGGGTAGTTGTAACAGTTCCTGAAAAGATGCTTGCAAATATGTGCGCAGTTAGGGTTGTTTCCAAGAGAGGATGGTTATTAATAACATCCCGAGCCTTCATTTTAGAGATCTAGAGAGAGTAGATATTGAAGAAGAAGAGAAGCTACAGGAAAGTTAGGAATTTATAGATTATTGTACTATTTTGTTTTGTTTCCAGTAATGAGAAGTTGCAGATTGTGTGTTTAGTGGATATCAAGTTTCTCTGTGATTATTTTTTCATGCAAGTAGATTAGTTACTTTATTTTCTATTTTCCAATTTATTAGTTCTTCAACCATTCTAGGTTGTCAGAAGTAATGGTCCCTCAAGATTTTTGCAAAAGGGCAGAAGCTCTTTCGAATTGTGTAGAGAGACTTATTAAGAACTTTTATATTGATACTTCATACTAGAAGATTTTGAAGTTGGATATTTTTATAAGAATAACCAAGAATGCATTTGATTCTTATGTCTTAAATGTATCTTCCAATTATTGTTATCAATTTTTGGTATGTTAAATTGATAATAGCTTTGAGTACATTGGATATATGTAAAAGATGAAGCATGTTCATACCCTCATATCTTAGTTAGAAAATGTTGAGGCTACCAGTTTCCTTTTATGTGGAAACACTTTTCTTTTCTTTCATTGATTTCACATATTCAACTTATTTTGTACTTAATATACCCTTTCTAATTTGTTATCATTTGGGAATCACATATGGTATTCATATGTCTACTATTGGGTTTTTTGCCATATGTTTCCTTTAGTTTGGTTTTGTCTCATTTTTGTACTTTCATGTAAAAAGTACTTAGAAAATGCAAATAACCCTATCATACAAGGGAGATTCCCCTCTCAAACGCAGAGGAAGATTGGGATTAGATCATGATTTACTTGTGATCTCTCCAGCTGTTTGTACGGTTGTCACTCCTTATAGGGAAAACTGGTCAATTTTTAAGACAATATTGTAGTGCTAATTTTTTTACCAACAATGTGTTACTGAGAGAGAGACAGAGAGAGAGAGAGACTTACTAGACCCTATTTTGGTGAGATTTTGAGGTCTGAATGACCAATTTTCTTGATCCCAACAACCTATAATTTCTCCCTTTTCTTTCTTTCACACCCTTCTAGTTCCCAAGAAATTTTGAGGCAAAAACACCTAGACTAGGTTGGTCGGGACAACCTAGTCCTATACTAAGTTGGTCGGGATGACCTAGTCCTAGACTAGGTTGGCAAAGTTGAGACCTAGTCCTAGGTTTTTCCCCCAAAGTTGGTCTGAGGACCAATAGTGGGGTTTTCTTCCAATTTATAGATCTATAGTCAGCCTGGAGTTAAATTGAATCCCATTATGACTATAAAAGGGGACTCTCCAATCTCATTTTGACATCACAATTCATATCCAAACAACACAATTCCTATTCAAAATACATAACTCATATGAAAATATCTAATCCATATGCAAGCAATCAATTGATCAAGTGCAAGAAAGCTAAGATCCTAAGAAATTTTAGTTGTGGATTCAAGACTTGAAGACAAGCACCCAATCTAGGATTTCCAGGTTTCAATTTATTCAAGATCCATTCAATAAAAGGAAATCTTCTCTTATTAATGAAAATCTATCTCCCATGATGGCCATGTATTGGAATTCAAAATCACACAAGAAGATCCATGCATTCACTATTCTTTTCTATCCTTCCCGATTGAGGTTATCAAACATACATTCATTAAAGATCTAGGGTTGGAAAGTGTAGATCGATATATTTGTGAAGGCATCATTGCATCTACAATACAAGCATACAAACAACCATCTTCATGGATTTGACTAATTTATACATCATTTCATGAATCTTTTTCATGCAAGGTGAATCTTGTATTTATCTTTCCTACATTACTTTTGTTTATAAAATTTCAAAATTCATTTCAAGGTTGATTCCCATATAGAGTTTTGACCAAGGAAAACCCCTTTCCAAAATATTTTCCCCTTCTTTTTTATGTGTATGAATAATTTCATGAATTATAGATTCAGATTCGAGAGTATCATAAGCTATTGAAGATCTTGAGAAAGTTTTATCAAATTTGGACCTGAAAGGACTAGATCAACTTTCACGACATAGTCTAGGACTAGGTTGACTTGGACAACCTAGTCCCCCACTTTTTGGTAGAAATTTATACATTGGACAATTATAGACATTAGAATCTCAGATCTAGAATTATACCTAAATATGACATCCCAACAAAAGTCAAATTTAGATTTGAAAGTCATTTTTCCTCTTCTTTCTCAAAGGTAAGTTCATTTCTCCTATTTTACTCTTGCACTTACTTTAATAGATCATATTTACATCTCATATTATATTTACATATCATTTACATCCTTTACAATCATAGAATCCAAAACCCTACATTGTGTATATCTCGTATTGGCACCCTTACTCTCTTGGTTGTGCTAATCAAATTCACCTTGTTGGAGATTTTGTATTCTAATGTATGTGAGATTTGGTGAGTGATCTTTAGTCCTATCATCATTCATGAATTTCCCACATTACATTTTGGTGAACCTGACATATTACATTTCTATTTTGATTTTTGGTGTTAGAATCTATCTCTATACATTTAGACATCTAGATCTAATTTGTATGTAATGTGTTTATTACTATTTCTATCACATATTTACTACATTTCATGCATCAAGATCTATAGATTATTATCTTCATTTCATAATCAAAAATACTTGTATATGCTTTTCATTAAATATTTGATAGTTAATGTTCTTTTCATAAAAGACTTTCTTTTGCATTGCATATTTCCTTCAATTTATATTTCTCTTCATTTCCTTGTGCATGAGTGTTATCAATTTGAGTCCAAACTATAGCATTCTTATTATAAGAAGTTGTATACTTATGAATTCCTTTGATCCTGGGCCCTTCTTCTCTCAAAGGAATCTTGATGAGACAAACATACATATCAATGATATTGATGCTATCAAGGAGAATGACTCTTCTCATTCTTCTCATGATGAAGATGAAGCATTAAGAGTTCCTCCTTTCCATGTCTAAAAACTTTACCATAACTTTGTATTTTTTAACAATGGTTAGGTCAAGAAAACTCTAATCTTGAGGTTATTTCCATATTAGAATTCTTAAGGAAACTTATTCATAATGATGAACATGGTATTAAAATTTTGCGGGTAGCATTTCTCACCTAGTTCATAACAATGTCAATCCTATTACAAATTGTGCCCAATATCTATGCCTCATTCCACCTACTACAAATGTTGACACCTCATTGCCTATCTCTACTTTCATTCCTAGTGTATCTACTTATGCTCCACCCATCACGACAACTTCAATTCAAAATGTCAATTCTATACATGTGACTCATCCTAATCCAAGTATTCTTTCTATTCTCCCAAGTGTTTTATGTGTTTCATTTCCTTATTCTATTCTAAATTACCATAGTTTCAATTTCTCTTATTCAACAATTCCTTCAATTTCCAATAATTCTCCAGATATTTCTCATATTTGTCTTCCTACGATTCTTTGTAGCAATTATACCATTAATAGTTTGGTTCAAACTGTGTCTTCTTTGCAACAAAAAATTGCCTCCATGTCTCAATCCAAGTTTAAAATTCCTACTTGTGACATTTCTAATCCTTAGTCTTTGGTTATTATCTATGTTGTTATCCCACAAAATATGGAGACTCCTCACCTTGAGAAATATAATGGTAAGGGTGATCCTTTGACTCATGTGAAAACTTTTCAAACTTTGTGTAGTGATTTCTTTCATGACCATACATTCATGGAAAAATTATTTACAATAACCTTTCAAGAAAACTCCTTTAAATGATATTATTCTTTACATATTTATTTTATTGATTCATTTCAAAAGCTAGTTAATGCTTTCATTCAACAATTTCAAAACCACATTGGTCCTAAATTTCTTTTGACTGATTTAATGCATTTTAAACAAGATGTTAAAGAAAAAGAAAGTGATTTCATTGGTAGATTTAAGAATTTGCATGATTAGATTTCTTATCATTGTTAGTTATCTTATCAAAAATTATACTTTAAACTTTAACCACCAATCAATACACCTCAGATTATTAAGTCCCTACAAGATGCATGCCATGAAATACTTATAACAATTAACTCTCTATCAGTTTACCTTGTCTGTCCTTATTCTCCTTGATAACCGATAAGTAGTAACACTATTTATCGATACTCAGTAAATATGCAGAGTATACCAATCAATCAAGAAATGCATATGTGTGTAAAACAATAAAGTAAAAAACCATACACACATAACACATGAATTTTAACATGGAAACCCTGGTAAGGGAAAAACCACTGGGACCGGTACCCCAAATTTTCACTCTTCTGAAGTGATCCTTGTTAGGAGCCAACCCTATTAAAGGTTACAAAGACACTATTAAGTGTGACCTTGTTAGAGGATTTTATACATAGAGGTTGTCACTTAGCAATTGGCATGTATTTTTCTACCATCCTTGAATTAGCCTCCTTCTTAGACTGTCAATAGGCTTTAGGAAAATCTTGCTACCATCCTTGAATCAACCTTCTTCTTACGCTATCAATAGGCATTATGCAATTTCAATGCTAATTTCATGAATTAACCTTTTTGGCAATCTGTTACTATATACCTCAATTATAGAAGACGGTTAAGTCCTGCTCTCTTAAGAGACTTGATTCTTCAATGGTTAAACTGAAACACTATGACCTATTTCTAATGCAACTTGAATTGCAGATTTTCAAATCTATTTAAGTACAATACCTCTTTGATCAATGTATCAATTCAATTCTTTATGCTCCACACTTTCTTCTCTGTGATGCTATGCTTCAGTGTTCGTCGATGTCTGTAGAATTCTTTAGCTCTTTTGCAGCTTGATTGAGCAGGACTATATGAAGTTATCCTTCATAAGTTTGCCTTCAGAATCCTCTTTCTATTCACTCCCCTTTCGTGTATGTGATTTCTTTCAGAAATGAATTATGCTTATCTATTATATAGACATGATATTCCTTAATTCTTGATTCTTGATTCTTGGCATGAAAAACAATCCAGCCATTCTAATTTATAGCTTTAACTCCAGATTTATCTCATAGTTATCTTCTTACCAACTGTACAAATCTTCTTTAAATCAATTACTTAACTATGGTTGAATAAAACAAATAAAACAACTAGTTAAGTCTATCCTTAAGCTCTGCCAGCTAGATGTTTTGTCATTTTTTGAACTCTTTGTTCTGTCAGTCAACTCTGTAGTTAGTCATCAATGATAAATGCTAGTTCCTTCAGTGTAACTCCAATCAGCTTCGGGATCTCCATCCTTCGTTTATCCTCAAATTTTACTCGTTAGGAAACACTACGATTTTTCTTTTTCAGGCAACACTATTTTCTGCTCGTCAGGAATCACTGTGACTTTTTCTTTTCCTTTACTGATGGTGTGCACTCCATCAGTGTTGTTTGTTACTTAGTGAATACTTGACTTTTATGCATTTCTGAAAGCATAATCTTTGTTCCATTGATTCTCTAAAGTCTTTGGCATTATGTACATTATCGTACATATGATATCAAGTTGACATCAATGACAATACAAACCATTAACTGATTTAATGTCTTGCATTATCTTCAACTTAACATTATCAAACATTCAATCAGTTACATGTCATCAATCTCTCCCTTTGGATTTGATGGAAACATACTATATTATCACACTATACTATTTCTAATACAATATGAAATACAATTGTTGAGATTCATCGAATTACCATACAATTTGTTTTGATAACTGATAAAAATGTCTGACCACCAGTAAGCTCTGTGTTAGCTTAGATTTGATTCTTGCAGCATTCTCTATGTCTTGTACTAATGTGTTGTGTTCTCTTCTTGTGTCAATTTCTCTCTTTTGACTGTTCTTCTTCTTTCATATCTCTATCTCTTGTCAGCAACTCTCTCTTTGTATATGATTCCTTCATACAAATTCTCTCCCTATGGATATGATCTCTCCCTGTTTGGAGTAATCTGATAATGAATAATTTCTTGTGATAATATGGATACATTCTCTCTCTTTGACAACAATGCCAAACAAATATTTTACAAATGTCTGACATTCACGTCAAACAATTATTTTCTTCTATCCATAATATATTCCTTGAATTTCCCTTATTCATCAGTAATACAACAATCTGATCTGGTGCTCGGTTCTGATATATACCTTTCTGTATATAGATGTAGCTTTGAAGTTCATCCTTTTGCTTACATCAACATGAATGATATTCTGATAATATATAGGCTGATGTAGCCTTCAGTCCTTTACTGACTGGTAGACAAGGGTTTGACCCCTAGTCTATTTCTCAGGTACTCAAATGTATCCTTGGGTAGTGGCTTGGTGAAGCTATCAGCCAATTGTTCTTTTTATTGTGTTAGAATAGTCCCAAAGGATAACTGAGAGGGGGGTGAATAAGTTATCAGTAACCTTTTTCTTCTTTAACTTCAGAATACAACAAAGTAAATGTGTAACTAGATGTCATAGTACACAACACACAATTTGATTACAAGGAAACCAAATGGTAAAAACCCTGGTGGGATTTAGCACCCACAATGAAATATACTTGTTTATAGTAATCCCTGTTATAAGATATTTTAACCCTGTTAGGAGTTGTACTTTACAATGCAATAAGTATAGTGACCTGGTTAAGGGTCAGACCCTGTTAGGAGTCTTTTATAAATAACCCTGTTAGGGGTGGCAGACTCACTGTCCAAAAGCTCACTGCTTAATGGTGAAGGCTACAACCTTCTGTATAATAGATATGCACTATATCTAATGATGAACTGTAGAGTAGACCTACTATCTTGATCAGTTCCAGCGTATTACAATATTTCACTTTTTCTTCACATAGACTCTTGATGAATGAACAAACTCTGATAATCTACTCTGTACATCTTTCATCTCTTTTCATATCATTCACACTTAGTGTATCACAAATGACTTGCTATAAGTATCTTCTTCAAATTATGAGATGATGGGACCTGTAAGACAACTCTTCATAACATCCTTGTGGCTCTACTAAGCACGCATGCATAATTACAACCACGCAATTATAAACTAAATAGACGCAATGCTTCACTAAGTCAGCCTCACCAAATTGACTTTAACTTTGCAATCTTATTGAAACACATTTGGCACCTTTAGATAACTATCATCAACTCATAACTAATCATGAATATACACATGCATATCCTGAAGATAGGCGCAACTCAAGAAACATGTTACATATGTCAGCTCTCAACAGATACTCTTCCAGAACTGTAACTGCCAATAACAGAATTACACAACTTGATTGAAACATCATATCTAGATTTGCGTGTATGAAAATAACATAATAAACATGTCTACAACATGTATCTAACCATGTAAGTCTTCATTTCATCATTATGATAAGTTCATACAGAATCATTGTTGTGTATTATATGTTGTCATCAATGACAAACATACAATCAATCAACTGCTCAGAATCAAATCTCCAACAATCTCCCCCTTTGACATTAATGGAAACATATGATACTAAAAACATCCTCTGTTCATGGTGTCCTCTTTCTTTTACAATCTTCTTGATATCCTCATCAAGGATTCCTCTATACTACTTTAGTTCTTCTGACTGTGTTTATGTTCCATGTATATACTCCCCCAGAGTATATGCCCCCCTTAGTACATACTCCCCCTTACTATATACTCCCCCTTTGACATCAATGGAAAAGGGTGACATAAATCATTAGGCACAAGTACTACTCCAGAAGTAGAGTAGTCAACCATTCATCAGTCGCTTAATGATTGATGCCCTTGTTGCTTCTTCTAAATAGACTCAGGAGAGGGAATTACTCCCAACTTCTCTGTGAGATGCTCAAAAGTATCCTTTGATAAGGGCTTTGTGAAAATATCTTCCAGCTATTCTGTGGTGCTCACATAGTCCAATTTTACTTCATTTTCTGCAACCTTTTCTCTCAGAAAATGGTACTTGATCTCTATGTGTTTTGTCTTTGCGTGCATCACAGGGTTCTTAGACATGTTGATAGTGCTAGTGTTATCATAGTGAATAACAATAGGATAATCAGCCTAAATGCCAAAGTCTTTGACCATCTTCTTGATCCAAACCATGGTTGAACAATTCAGTGCTGCTGCAACATATTCAGCTTCTGTTGTTGACTGAGAAATATAGTTCTACTTCTTTCTTATCCAAGAAACCATACTGTCTCCAAGAAATACTACTCCTCCTGAAGTTCTCTTCCTATCATCAATACAACCTACCCAATCTACATCTGTATACACATGAAGTTGTACATTCTCTAATTTAGGATACCATAAACCATAGTCTATAGTTCCCTTTAGATATCTGAATATCCTCTTGATTGTCATTAG
>MU223104.1:3016550-3033285 GCA_018584345.1 Thuja plicata
CTTTAAGACATAACATTGACTACCAAATATTTTGAAGTAACTTACATTGGGTGTTTTACCATACCATAGATCATAAGGTGTCTTCTTTGTGTCCTTCTTCAATTGTACTCTGTTAAGTGTATAAACAACAGTGCTGACATCTTCCCTCCAGAAGATTTGGGTGATATCCTTTTCTATCATAAGTGTTATTGCACAATCAACTATTGATCTATTCCTTCTCTCAGCAATCCCATTTTGTTGTGGTATCCTTGGTGTAGAAACCTATCTTTTTATATTGTTCTTATTATAGAAATTAGTGAATTCATCTGATATAAATTCTCCTCCTCTATCTGATCTCAAAAATTTTAGATCCTTACCACTTTGTTTCTCTACCATAGCCTTATACCATTTAAACATCTTGAATGCTTCAAATTTTTCTTTTAAAAGCATGTCTGTCATCATTCTAGAATAATCATCAACAAAGAGAATAAAATATCTATCTTCATAATAACTCTTTGTCCTCATAGGTCCACATAAATTAGTATGTACTAATTCTAGAATATCATCAGATGTATGGGTTTTAATTTTGAAACTAGACTTTGTCATTTTACCTTTTCGATAGTTTTTGCAAATGATGTTGTCTGGATTTGTCATCGTCGTAAGCCTCTTACACTTCTTCTTTTGGTTATTTTCATCATGTTGTCAAAATTCACATGACACAATATTTTGTGCCACAACCATATGTCTTTGTTTCCAGTCATTAAGAAAGTGGTGTTAGTATCATTCAGATATAATAAGTTACCTTTAGTCTATTCACCGGTATCAATCAGCTTTCATGATTCAATGAAGATCTTTACCTTCTTGTTCTCAAATGCTACTCTGTGACCTGAATTATTCATTTGAGAGACACTCAATAGATTATAATTTAGTCCTTTTACCCAATAAGCATTTTCACATTTAATCAGGTTATTCAGCATTGTTGTTCCTTTACCTTCAACTGGACAAGGTGTATCATTTCCCATTCTTACTGTATCACCATTATAATATTCAAAAGTGTTAAAATTTTCTTTGTCATCAGTCATATGGTTAGTGCATTTTCTTCATTCCTTTCATCTACATCTGAATCATCCTTCATAGCTACAAATACCATCTCGATGTCATCATTAGGTTCAGTGTCAGTATCTTCATCTTTGCAAGAAGCTAGGTAACTAGCCTTCTTTCCTTTATCCTTGTAGTCTTAGGTATCCTTTCTTTATGATCATCAATAACCTCTATAATATTTTTTATCACCTCTGTTAGATTTCTTCTCAAAAGATCTATCATCACTTCTGTCATCTTTTCTTCTGTTAGGACATCTTGCAAAAAAGTGTCCAATCTCTTTAAAATTAAATCATACAAGTGGTAACTTGCCTTTGTATTTACCTTTTCCTCTTTGCATTCTCCTTGCCATGAGTGCTTCTATTTCATCTAGGTCTTCTTCTTCACTTTCAATTTCACTATCCCTTCTAGATGAGCATCTATGATTGAATTTGCTTATTTTCATAGAAGACTTAAATGATGACTCTAAACTTGGTAAGATACTATTGTAAAAGCTATTCATCTCAAATTAAATCAGTCTACCAATTAAACTATCAAGAGTAACTATGTTGTTTTCTACTTCCCTCATATTGAATGGCAGAAACTCTAATAGAATATATAGGCAATAAGGTTCTTAAGATTTTACTTACCACTGTTTCATCTTCAAGTGTACCTCCAACACCTCGTATAGCATTGACTACTTATTTTATTCTTGTGTTGTACTATGTGATGTTTTCTCCTTCTTTCATTATGAGATTGTCAAATTTTCCTCTAAGGCTTCTACCTTGGCTCTCAGAACATTTGTATCACCTCCATGTACAAGCTTCAGTTTGTCCCACATTTTCTTTGCAGTTTTGCAGTCCTTGACATCTACAAATTCAGCATCAGAGAGTGAGGAAGAAAGCTCTATAACCATGCAGTTATGCTCATGCTTCTCTCTCAATTGATCTACTATCAATGGTCCTATAGGCAACACATATTCAGTATCTAAGTATTGAGTAACATCATTACAATTACCTGCTAAGTGGAGTCTTATCCTCCTTTTCCATGAAGCAAAGTTGTCTTTGTTCAACGTGGGCACATCTCGTCTGTTCATCTTGTGATATTTACTTAGGTCTTGAAACCTTCCTTCTAAGCACATAAGAACTGATACCAATTGTTAGTAATAACTGAGAGGGGGGTGGATGAATCAGTGGCTTCAAAAATTATCCTTTAAAATTTAGCCACCAATCAATACACCTCAGATTATTAAGTCCCTACAAGATGCATGCTATGAAATACTTATAACAATTAACTGTCTACCAGTTTACCTTGTCTATCCTTATTCTCCTTGATAACTGATAAGTAGTAAAACTATTTACCGATACTCAATAAATATGCAGAGTATACCAATCAATACAAAAATGCGTATGTGAAATGTAAAACAATAAAGTAATAAACCATACACACATAACACATGGATTTTAACTTGGAAACCCTGTTAAGGGAAAAACCACTAGGACCGGTACCCCAAATTTTCACTCTTGTGAAGTGAGCCCTGTTAGGAGCCAACCCTGTTAAAGGTTACAAACAAACTGTTAAGTGCGACCTTGTTATAGGATTTTATACATAGAGGTTGTCACTTAGTATCTGGCATCTATTTTGCTACAATCCTTGAATCAGCCTCCTTCTTAGACTGTCAATAGGCTTTAGGAAAATCTTGCTACCATCCTTGAATCAATCTTCTTCTTAGGCTGTCAATAGGTTTTATGCAATTTCAATGCTACTTTAATGAATAAATCTTTTTGGCAATTTGTTAGGATATACCTCAATCATAAAAGATGGTTAAGTCATACTTTGTTAAGAGACTTGATGCTTCAATGGTTAAACTGAAACACTTTGACCTGTTTCTAATGCAACTTAAATTATAGATTTTCAGATCTATTTAAGTACAATACCTCTCTGATCAATGTGTCAATTCAATTCTTTGTGCTCCATACTTTATACTCTGTGATGCTATGCTTCACTATTCATCGGTGTCTGTAGAATCATTTAGCTATTTTTCAGCTTGATTGATCAGGACTGTATGAAGTTATCCTTCATCAATTTCTCTTTAGCGTCCTCTTTCTATTCACTCCCCTTCAGTGTATGTGATTTCTTTTAGAAATGAATTATTCTTGTCTCTTATATAGACATGATATTCCTTAATTCTTGATTCTTGATTCTTGATTCTTGGCATGAAAAATAATCCAGCCAACCTGATTTACGACTTTAACTCCTGATTTATCTCATAGTTATCTTTTTTCCAAGTGTACAAATCTTCTTTAAATAAATTACTTAACTCTGGTCAAATGAAACTAATAAAACAACCAATTAAGTCTATCCTTAAGCTCTGCCAGCTAGATATTTTTTCATTTTCTAAACTCTCTATTCTGTCAGTCAACTCTGTAGTTAGTCATGGGTGACAACTACCAATTCTATTAGTGTAACTCCAGTCAACTTCAGGATCTCCATCCATCGCAGATCCTCAGATTTTACTCATCGGGAAACACTATGATTTTTCTTCATTGGGCAACACTGTCTTCTTCTCATTGGGAATCACTGTGACTTTTTCTTTTCCTTTACTGATGGTGTGCACTCCATCGGTGTTGTCTGTCACTTAGTAAATACTTAACTTTTATACATTGTTGAAAGCATAATCTCTGTTCCATTGATTCTATGAAGTCTTTGGCATTATGTACATGACCGTATAGATGATATCAAGTTGACATCAATGACAATACAAACCATTAACTGATTTAATGTCTTGCAGTATCTTCAACTTAACATTATCAAACATTCAATGAGTTACATGTCATCAATCATGTGCCTGATATTGATATGAAAAGAATTTTTATTGCTAGTTTACAAAAAGAGATTAGTGATAAGGTCCTTTCTAGATTCTCCACTTTTCCTCAACTGTGTGCAGTGCTTCATCATTATCAACTTCAAGTGATTCAACTTAAGAGGACCAATCCAATGGCTCTTGTTACCATTGATAAGAGTGATTCCACATCCAATCATTTCAAAAAAATTTAGAAACCAAAAAATTTCATCAAAATCCAAATACTTTTATCCCAATCTAGGTACTTTGATCCTGAAGCTTTCTACCAATACCATCATCAATCGGTTCATGATAATTAAAAGGGTTATCCAAGATCTTATTGATTTTAATACTATATATATTGTATGTGATATTTCTAATGATAAAAAATCCATTGCACCTTTGAACCAAAATTTGCAAGTGTACACCAACCCTTTTCCATCTCATTCAACCAATACCCCTCCTCCTCCTCCTCCTTCTTCTTCTTCTTCTTCTTCCAAGGCCGATGACCTTCCTTTTTCATGGCATCCTTTTTGATCTCACCTGCATTGTGAATTTAATAAATAAAGAACATATTTATAGTAAACAATTACATCATGATGTCTATGATAGATCTAATGTCTCCTGCGCGAGATGGTATGAGGGCATGCTATGAGACCTCTTGAGATATCTGATTGACCATACCACCTACCGCTTGCACTAGTACAAGCTGAGAAATGGAACTCCATTAGATTCGCTACATTGTATCCTTAGTGTGTTTTGAGTAGTGACTTGGAGAGCTTAAGGATAGACTTAATTGGTTGTTTTATTAGTTTTATATCTTTACCTCAATTATAAAAGATGGTTAAGTCATGCTTTGTTAAGAGACTTGATGCTTCAATGGTTAAACTAAAACATTATGACCTATTTCTAATGTAACTTGAATTGCAGAATTTTAGATCTATTTAAGTACAATACCTCTTTGATCAATGTATAAATTCAATTCTTTGTGCTCCATACTTTCTACTCTGTGATGTTGTGCTTCACTATTCATCGGTGTCTGCAGAATTCTTTAGCTATTGTTTAGCTTGATTGATTAGGACTGTATGAAGCTATCCTTCATCAATTTCTCTTCAGCATCCTCTTTCTATTCACTCCCCTCTAGTGTATGTGATTTCTTTCATAAATTAATTATGCTTGTCTCTTATATAGACATGATATTCCTTAATTCTTGATTCTTGATTCTTGATTCTTGGCATGAATAACAATCCAGCCAAGCTGATTTATGGCTTTAACTCCTGATTTATCTCATAGTTATCTTTTTTCCAACTGTAAAAATCTTATTTAAATAAATTACTTAACTCTGGTCGAATGAAACTAATAAAAAAACCAATTAAGTCTGTCCTTAAGCTCTGCCAGCTAGATATTTTGTTGGCATATGTGTTTTGAGTAGCGACTTAGGAGAGCTTAAGGATAGACATTCATAATCATATGTGTACCTTGAGTCATGATTTGGTTGGCATGTGTGTAGCCTCTTACGTGTGTGTTTGTCTAATGTGAATATGGTCAGGTCATTAACTCCATGAGCACGAAAGGGTGGGACTATGGGTTCCACATGGTTGGGTGGCATTGCTAACCTATACCACTGTTCGGGATCAGAGTACAAAGATGATCTTCTTCCAGGTACAAGGTTGGATCTTGTTGGTACTTTTAGTGATTAATGTAGTTATCTTGTATTCATCTACATTCAACGGTTGTAGATGGTATAGATGCCTTATTCTTGCAATTAATGGTGTATTCATTCTTTTTAGGCAATCAAGTTTCTACCTCCTCAATTTGTCCACTTCTAACACTCCTCGGTGTGGAGTTAATCCTTTTTGTTTTTCCTAAATTTCTCTTTCATTCTTTGGCTGGAGGGGTAGCTTCTTGTACAAGTAGCTATATTATCTCGTATGATTTATAGTGAATTTGCATATGGCATTCTATAGGTCGTACAAAATCCTACTTCTCGTATGTCACTTTTCTAGTTTTGCATATGGCTTCCTATGGATTCTCGTACAATATCCTATGTATAATCATATGAATTGCCTACTTGAGTTAGTGGTATCGTGGATACAAAGAACTTTTTTTCCTCGACTGGAAGATGAAATTTCATTTTCCACATACCCTTTTCGATGTTACACCTTCCCAAATTAGAACAGATCAAGTATTGGTCACTTTGGGATAATTGAATGCAATCTGTGTTAGACTTGGTGTATTAAATCAGTAAATGAACTTGTATGATTTAACCATGATAGGAAGTTTACTTTGGGCTTAAAAATAATCCTTGTGGATTATATTAGTAATTTGGGTGAACCTTGTATGCTAATCATGTAGATGGTTAATGAGTCGTTGTAATGGTTAGGGCTTGGGAATCTTTGGATTAATGTCAGTATTCTGCTTTGCAATATGTTATATGTTGTTTACACCTTTTTAAAAAAATTGTTTCTTTAGGTTTTTTTTATCCTTGTGTCCAAGGAAACCTGGGTGGGGCATTAAAAATCCTATCCAAGTGAGGATCTCTACACATTAGTGGCCGATTACCTTCCAATGTAGTATCATCCAAATTGATTCTCCTTTTCAAATAATGTGTTATTGTCTTGCTAGTCTACCCGATATGATATGAAAGTGAAGAGATTTTTTTTTTTTGGGACATGTTTTTTATTTTAAATAGCTGTCAATATCACTCTTCTTGACATGGACTTATCTGCAAATATAGATGCTTTCCCAATGGAATGCAAACCTTCCTTAATAGTTTCAACAATATCTTTTTGTACATTTCAATAGTCTTAATGGCTCTTTTAACTCATCTTTAAGAAGTGAAATTTATAAGAGTTGGGTTTTTTTAAGTGTATCAAGATTCCCAAATTATGTAATTATTTCCTTAGAATTTTTATTCAATGCCGTCTTCATAGTATTTGTAGGTTGTTTAGCATAATATCTCCATTTTTCCAAATTTATTTCAATTCAGTGATCTATGTTTTTACGATTTATTTTTCTCTTCAACCCTTTAGCTAGAATAACATTATCATAGATTGCTTGAACTTGGGATGCAAACAAAATTAAAAAATGTTAATAAAGTCTCAAGGGGACCTAGATGAAATAACTACAAATAGGATAAATCCAGAGGGAATAATCAATAAACTAATGGGTGTGTGTGTGTGTGTGTGTGTGTGTGTGTGTGTGGTTGTAATTAATATCTTAAAATAGGTCCTAATAGGTCTTAATTGGTATTAATTAATCTTAATTGGTCTTAACATGCTATTACTCCTATTAAGTAGATTAAGGGGTCCTATTAGGTCTTATTAGTTATGTTAGGTCTTAATTGGTCATGTTAATTCTTAATTGGTCTTGATAGTTCCTATTAGTCCCATTAGGTTTTAATGGGTCCTAGTAAGTCTTAAGTGGTCCTATTAGGTCTTAAGGTTCCTATTAGGTCAAGTATTAGGTATTATTAGGGGACTATTACGTCTTAATTGGTCTTAATTTGTGCTAATATATCTTAATAAGTCCTATTAAGTCTTATTGGTCCTATTAGGTAGAGTACTAGTCACATGTCAGGCCTTAATTTGTTTTAAGGGGTCTTATTAGGTCTTAAGCAACCCTATTGGCTCTTAAGGGTCCTATTAGTTCTTAAGTGCCCTATTAGGTCTTAACTGGTCTTAATTGGTCAAGTAATAGGTCCTAATGGTCTTATTAGTCACATGTTAGGTCTTAATTGGTCTTAACAGGTCCTATTAATTCTTAAGGGGTCATAGTAGGTCTTAGGGATCCTATTAGGTCTTATTAGGTTTTAATTGGTCCTAATAGGTCTTAATTGGTATTAAATTATCTTAATATATCCTATTAATCTTATTAAGTATATTAAGGGGTCATATTTGCTCTTATTAGTAGGTATTAGGTCTTAATAGGTCTTATTAATCATGTTAGGGCCTAATAGGTCCTATGAGATGTATTATTAGACCTATTAGGTCTTGTTAGCTCAAGTAAGTGGTCCTATAATATCTTATTACTCATGTTATGTCTTAAGAGGTCCTATTAGGTGTTATAAGACATGCTAGGTGTTAATTTGTCTTAGTAGGTCCTATTTGGTCCTTTTAGTTTTATTAGGTCTTAAGGGGTCATAAGTGGTCCTATTAGGTGTTAAGGGTCTTAATTGGTCCTAATTGATCTTAATAAGTCATATAAGGTCTTATTAGTCCTATTAGGTCTTATTAACTTCATATTAGGTCTTATAAATTAGGTATTAGGTCTTATTGGTCCTATTAGGTTGATTATTAGTCACATGTTAGGTATTAATTTGTCTTAAGGGGTCCTATTAGGTCTTAAGTAGTCCTATTGGGTCTTAAGGGTCCTATTACATCTTAATTTGTCTTAATAGGTCCTAATTAGGTATTAATTCATCAAGTAATAGATCCTAATTGGTCTTATTAGTCACATGTTTGGTCTTAATAGGTCATATTAGTCCTAATAACTCTTAAGGGTCCCTATTATGTTTTAGGGGTCCTATTATGTCTTAAGTGGTCTTAAAAGGTTCTAATAGGTCTTAATTGGTGTTAATTGGTCTTAATACATCCTATTACTCCTATTAAATAGATTAAGGGGCCCTATTAGGACTCAAGGGTCCTATTACGTCTTATTAGTAGTATTAGGTCTTATTAATCATGTTAGGTCCTAATAGGTTGTATTAGACATATTATTAGTCATATTAGGTCCTATTAGGTCTTGCTAGGTCAAGTAAGGGGTCCTATTAGGTCTTATTCCTCATGCTAGGTCTTAAGAGGTCCTATTAGGTCTTACAAAACATGTTAGGTATTAATTAGTCTTAATAGGTCCTAATAGGCCCTATTAGACCTATTATTAGTCCTATTAGGTCTTGTTAGGTCAAGAAAGCAGTCCTATAAGGTATTATTACTCATGTTAGGTCTTAAGAGGTCCTAGAAACCATCAATGACAATACATAATTGAATAATTGTCATCAACAATCTCCCTTTTTGGCATTGATGGCAACACAACATGTCATAAATCAAAGAATTATAGAGAAACAAACATAAGAATGAAAAATTATTAATGTCCTTAGCTTCATTCTGATTCTCATCCAATTTTATTAATGTCTTTATCTTCATTCTGAGTCTCATCCAAAACTCCCTCAAACACTCAAATACATATTTCTCCCTCTTACATTAATCTTTGTCTCTGATAAAGTTCTCCCTCTGTCATCAATCTCTCCATCAGTAATCTCTCCCTCTTTCAATGATCATATATTAATATCTCACTCCATCATGAATAATTATGACATACATTAAACTCTCCCTCCTTGACAAGCAATGCCAAAGATACCAACTAATATATACAATGAAATTGTAATGTACATGTCTGTACTAATTCATATGTAATAAGCTCTAAATATCTACATCAACATGTTAAGTCTATTTTGTAGCTCGGTTGATGCATCACTAAAATATGTTTTAGTGAGCCACAGTTAGGGGAATTACCCCTAGCTTTCCTCTAAGATACAAAAATGCATCCTTAGGTAGCGGTTTTGTGAATATATTTGCATTTTTTTCTTTGGTATTCACATATTAAAATCTTACTTCTTTGTTATGAACCAATTCCCTCAAGAAATGATATTTTATTGCAATATATTTAGTCTTAGTATGCGTCACAAGGTTCTTTGAAAATTTAATAGCACTGGTTTTTTCACAGTAGATAATGATAGGTTATGTGATTACCACCTTCATACCTAACAATAATTGTTTGAACCATATTGATGAGACGATTTACTGTCTCTATTATATTAATCTTTATACTCCTTTTTTTAATTATTACCAAAACATTTGTGGACTTATAATCAGTTGAACTTATGTCAAAGTACAGTTAGAACCATTAAACACATGGGTAGAATAGATATGTCATGTTTTTCCAATATTATATATATTGCAGTATTTCATATAACAATCAGAATGTGTGTTCTAATATCTGGATCAATTTGATTAAGTTTACTTGTATGAATATCTTTGCATGATAACTAACCTGCCAGGAAGTAGGAGCCACTTGAGAGTGGTTGACAACATTCAAAGAGGATGTTGAAGACTAGCTATGAATGGATAACCATCATGGCATCAGAAGACATAGCTACTACAAATGAGGAGCTATTGTTCTAAAAATGTATGAGTGTAGTGCTGCTATATTCCCTCTGTGCTCCGATCATGTTGACTTGGTCGCCCAAACTTTGTTGCATATGTTGTGGGCTGTTACGTTTCCTGTTTTTCCTCGCTGGCATGGTTTTAGTCAGATTGTTCCTTTTATATTTTAGAATAAAGAATTCAATCCTATATTTATAGGGATTGGACTATTAGTTTGGAAGTTCAAAATTTTTTGGAATTGATTGTTCAGTTGTATCTTGCACATCAAGTTCATTTCCTAGCTTTATTTATTATTCTTATGTAATCGGTTCTTGAAATATAATGAAGTGACTTTTGGTTTATCTTCTATGTTAATAGATTAGCAGAAGCCAACCAAGGGGGCCCACTTGGGAGGTGGATTAGAGTAGGGTAGAGTAGATTTTCTTTCAACATTTCTAGTATTCTAGATAGAAGATTACAGTTTCTTCTTGTAGCATTGTACTTTGTGAATGTTCCTGTAGCACCTGCAAGGATAGTTATAGTGAATGCTCTAGGTTGAAACAATAGGCTTAAGTATAGTTTAAAATTTGTAACATTCATTTCAATAAGGAGTTAGTGTGTTTCCTTTCCTGCAGCTCTAGTATAGATTCCTTTCATGTATTTTACCTTCCTGCACCATAGGTAGAATGACTCTTTAAGGGACTTAGTGCACATACTATGCCATACCATTTCAAGTATACATCCCTGGGTTGACAAACTAAATTCACCTCATGGTGGGAGAAGTGATCCTTAAATTGAATAAACTATTCCTAAGAGAGCCTTTAGGCATGATTACTAAGCACCTATTATGAGTCGGTTTACATATGATGTTTGAACAATTCACTACTGCAGCAACATATTTTGCTTCTACTATAGATTGAGAAATGCAGTTTTGTTTCTTTCTTATCCAGGAGACTAGCCTCTTTCCAAGAAATAGTGCTCCACCACTTGTGCTCTTTCTTTTATCAACACTTCCTACCCAATTAGCATTAGTAAAAGTCTTCAAATCAAAGTTTCCTCCTTTCTTATACAATAATCCATAATCTTCAATACCCTTAAGATATCTCAGAATCCTTTTGATAGTCATCAAATGATTCTCTCTGGGATTAGCTGAAAACCTTGCAACAATACCGACTGCTAAAGCAATATCAGGTCTAGTGTGAACAACATATTGAGGTTTTCCAATCATGGATATGTATGTAGTATGATTTACCTCCTTTTAATCATCATGCTTAGATAGATTATGTCCAGTAGGCATAGGTGTTCCAACAGGTCTAGAGTCTTCCATACCAAATTTCTTTAGTATCTCTTTTATGTATTTATACTAAGTAATGTAGATACCATCCTTGATCTGGTAAACTTGTAAGACAACAAAGAATTTGATTTCACCAAACGTAGACATCTTGAATTCCTTACTCATAGCTTCTGAGAATTCTCTGCATAAGTCATCATATCGAGTAAACAATATGTCATAAGCAAATATTTCTGGTAATAGTATCTTGTTCTGAGGTCCTTCTTTGATGTACAAGCTACTATTGTCATTAGTTCTCTAAAATCCAATACTTATCAAGTAACCATACACTCTTTCATACCACGCTCTCGGAGCTTGCTTCAGTCCATACAATGCTTTGTGCAATTTTCAAACCATATTCTTTTTGTTATTTTTTATAAAACCTTCAGGATGCTCAATGTAGACTTCCTCTTTAAGAAATCCATTCAAGAATGTAGATTCTACATCCATTTGATATACCTAGAATCCTTTATGTGCAACATATGCCAAAATATTTCTGACTCCTTCAAGTCTTTCAACAGGATAAAAAGTTTCTCCAAAATCAATACCCTCTTCTTGAGCATATTCTTTACATACTAGTCTGACTTTGTTTTTGGAAACTTCACCTTTCTCATTCATCTTCATTTTTGAAAACCGACTTAGTACCAATCACATTCTTTCCTTTTGGTCTAGATACAAGAGTCTAGGTTTTGTTATTTTCTATCTACTCATTATCTTCATTCATTGCTTCAATCCAGTTCTCATCATTCAATGCATCTTTAATAGTTCTAGTTTCAATTTCACTAAGTAAACATGTACCTTTTATCTTTCTCCTTGTCATTACACCTTATGTCTTATCTCAAATTATTGTTTTATGTGCATGATGTCTTCTAACATATTTACAAAGTACAAGATCCTTCCTCTTTGATTCTGGGCTTGCTCCACTATGTTCACCATGGTCAAATATTTTTTCATGTTCTTCTATCTAATACTCAGGTTCCACTGTCTTAGACTAGGGTGTATCTATTTTTGACTTGGGTACCTCTGTCTATGACTCAGATTCCTTTGTCTTTGACTCAGTTTCTTCAGTATGAGACTTGGTTCCCTCTATTTGTGACTCAGTTTTATCAGTTAGAATCACTGGTTTCATAGGTTGCAACAAGGTTTGTGCATATGAATTCAATGGTTGACATGCTTTCTTTCCAAGCACCATTGCATGTGCCTTAGGTATAGTATCAGGTTCATAATACACAAAGTTTCTATAATATTCAATCTCTTTACTACGTTGTTCTTCATTTTTTTTTGCAAACTCATCGACCTTTACATGCATACTTTCTATGAATTTATGAGTATTAAGATTTAAACATTTATATGCTTTGATTTTGCTGGAGTAGCCTAGGAATATACCTTAAACACTTTTTACATCAAATTTTCCATTTCTTGTTTCCTTCAAGATGTAGCATATACTTCCAAATACTTTGAAATAATGAACATTAGGTTTATAGCCATACCAGAATTCAAAAGATGTCTTCTCATTACCTTTCTTTAGTTGATCTTAGTTCAAGGTGTGAATTGTAGTGCTAATGGCTTCCTTCCAGTATTTGGTAGCAACATCCTTCTCAATCATCAAGGTTCTTTCACAATCCATAATGGATATGTTCCTTCTTTCTGCTATACCATTTTAATGTGGTGTACCTGGTGCAGATACTTGTCTTTTGATTCCTCTTTTATTGCAGAACTCATTGAATTTATTAGAAATGAATTCTCCTCCTCTGTCAGATCTTAAGCATTTAAGTTTCTTTCATGTTTCTTTTTCAACACTGGCTAGGTAACATTTGAACTTTTGAAAGGCTTCTAATTTGTCTTTGAGAAACATAATAGTCATCATTCTAGAATGATCATCAATAAATAGAATGAAGTACTTCACACCTGTGTAACTTTTTGTTCCAATTGGTCCACATAAGTCAGTATGCACCAATTACAATACTTCTCTTATATTGTAGTTCTTTCTCTTGAAGTTATTTTTTCCCACCTTCCCAATTTGACATTGTTTTCATATTGCTAGTTCAGGTTTCTTCAGAACATGAATACCTCTTACTCTTTTGTTCTTTCTTATGTTGATAAGGTTGTCAAAGTTCACATGACACAACCTTTTATGCCATAACCAAATTTCTTATACTTGTGCAATAAAACATGAACTTTCATTGAGATCAAGATAAAATAGAATATGTTTTGTTTGTCTGCCAGTTCCAACTAGGTTTCCTCTACCATCCAGGAGCTTGGCCTTCCCATTCATGAATTCTAGCTTGAAACCAATTTTATTCAGTTGTGCCACACTTAGTAGATCATGCCTTAGTCCTTCAACCAAATAAGCATTATCACATTCAATTCCTTCAATAAGAGCAATACAACCTTTACCTTTTACATAGCAGGGTTCATCATTCCCAAAACTAACACTCCCACCATCATAGTGTTTAAGATGTTCAAATTTTGTTTTATCACCATTCATGTGGTGAGAACAACCACTATTAATTATCCAGGTGTCATTTTTGCTAATATGAGAATATAGTATTATCTTTTCATTGTCTTCACTATCTGACTCGTCCTTAATAGCAATTTAAATAATTTCATCTTCATCTTCATCACTATTAGAATCTTTAGCAATATAACAAGATTTCTTACCTTTGTCCTTGTAGCTTTTGTAATATTTCTTGCCTTTATACTTGTTAAAAAATTTCTCACCTTTGTCTTCCTTGTTTAGACATTTAGTAGCAATGTGATAACCTCATCACATGAAAAGAAAATCAATGGTATTCTTCCTTTGTATTGTCCTTTTCCTTTTGTAGATCTCCTTGAAAGTAATGCTTTAATGATTTCCAAATCCTCATCATCAGAATCATCATCACTATCACTATCAATCCTTTTTCCCTTCATCTTTCCAAGGTTTAATTTAGCTTTGAATGTTGACTCAAGATTGCTAGAATTAGGAGAATAATTGTCAAAGTTATCCAACTCAAAAGATGATAATCTTCCAATCAATCCATCTAGAGTTATACCATTAGTGTATCTCATCTCTTGAATATATGAAACTCTAATTTCATAGATAGGAATTAAAGTTCTCAATAGCTTGCTAACCATTGTTGTGTCTTCAATTACTCCACCGCCAGCTTTGATGGCACTAACACTTTTCTTGATTATTTCACTGTATTTTGTAATGTCCTCTCCTTATTTCAATTTCTTCATATCAAATTGACCTCTGAGACTTCCTTCTTTGGCTCTCTTTACATTTTCATCTCCTCCATAGATATCATGTATTTTGTTCCACATATCAAGGCAGTAGGAAAGTCCTTAAATTCATCAAGTTCAAAATAGCTGAGTGTAGAGGCTATATGAATCATCATTATGTTAAGATACTTTATTTCCACCATCTGATCCACAGACATAGGTCTCAGTGGTTCCACATACTTGTGATCTAGGAATTGCAAACTAGTATCTCCAATAGTAGATAGATTTACCCTCATCAGATCTTTCCATGCAACAAAGTTGTCCTTGTTGAGCTTAAGGATGTCCCTTCTGTAAGAAATCTCTGATCTCTAGCTTAGGCCTTTAAACCTTCCTAGTAAGAACTTGTATCTCTAATACCAATTGTTGGAAATGAGTTGAGGAACTAAGAGAGGAGGGGTGAATCAGTTACCACAAAAACAAATCCAAGTCCCTTAGATGTCTTTAACAAATCAGTCACTGTTACTCGGTTAACATAGATATTTCACTATCACTCGGTTAACATAGAAAATATTAAGATATTAACTGTGATTATCTTTAGTAATTAATTACAAAAACATAAACCATAAAGAAAATGAAATGTACACAGATAACACCAAGATTTAATGTGGAAACCCAATATGGGAAAAACCATCAATAGCAACTAGTCACTTTTTCTCACTCTTCTAAAGTGAGCCCTATTACGAGCCAACCCTATTAAAGGTTACAATAATAGACTGTTAGGTGTGACCTAGCTATAGGATTTAATCATCCTGTAATAATTTTCCTTGTGAGAGGTCTTTAAACACTTCAATGTAGAAATGTCACCTTGTTAGAGGATTTACAAAAGACTGTTAAGTATACTCTGTTAAGAGATTTTAATCACTATTACAATTGTTAGAGAGTAACAATGGATTGACCTATTTTGATAAGCATCTATCTTTTCTTATTCAGATCTTTGTTCTGGATTAAGTAATTGATCCTCATTAATCAAATATTCCATTACAATCCTCTGTATTCTTTCCTCAATCAGAATTCCACCTGATTTCACCTTCACTCTTCACATCACACTTCACTATTATCTCACTCAATTCAATCCAAACTTGACCTTACATATATATGTTAAGCCTTGTCAAGTCAGCCTTGATATCCTTCCAAATAAATAATAAAAATCATGTTTCTCAGTTCCATATAACTAGTTATCCATAAAATATAATCCACTATTAGTCCGCTGACACTAACTATTTTACTCGGTCAATACTGAAATCCATCAATGCCTGACCAACACTATAATGCTTGAGTGAACTAGGTTAGAACTAAAAAACACTTTGGTCATCTTCAATTTCCAAGAGAGCTCGGAAGAAACTGACTGTGCTCAGATGGGATTAGACATTTGTGTAAACATCACTATACTTGTGTAAACTGTTAATCCCTAAGTTTTGTTGATGATTAGTGACCAACAAATGAGGCATTTTTAGTTGTTTATCACTGTGGCCAAGCTAAAAATATTCAAGGCCGAGCAACATTGCTGAGTAGGAATACAAGTTGTTGAGTTACATCATGCCGAGCCGAGTAGAATATTTAAGTGTTGAGCGATAGAGATGTTAAGTGTCGAATAGAATAGTTTTTGCATACATGTAAGGATTGATTAAAACTTTGAGGTAAAATGTTTAGGCTGACCTGTATGAGCTTTGGGATGACATATGTAAGAATTTAATATTTATCTATAAAGTTATTTATGCATTTAATTGTTTTATCCTATGCATGGCATGGAGCCAATCAGAAAATTGGAATGCCTTAGAGGCATACATATTAGATCTTTGATCATTGATCTAGATCTCGCTAACAGATTTGTAAAGACATATAATATTGCTTCTAACCCTATTATTAATTAGATATATAGAGAGAGAGAAGGGTTGTGTGTTCATGAGAGATGAATAGTGTGAGGCCCATCCCGGACCCCATCATAGTTTTTCTAGTTCTTGCTTATGATAGACCTAGCATATGATACTTTAATTTTGATGCATTATTAGACATTATGGACCTTATGTTTTATGTCATGGATTTGATTATTATAGATGCATGGACATATGATGTTTTATGATGAACATTATGGACCTTATT
>MU223104.1:3039205-3091768 GCA_018584345.1 Thuja plicata
AACTATTGTTACCTTTGAGAGTATTATTTCGGTTAAAAGTGCATTGATTAAATGGGTATGTTGTAATTATAAAATTGAAGCATCGTCATTTAGGAGATTACCCTAATTCTTAATTAAATTGAGATAATAGGGATGAAGGTTTAATCTGAAATTTATAGTTAATTATAAGGGATAACCTAATTAAATTTCCTAGGGAAAACTTAGGGACCCATAATGTTATTTTTATGTGGCCAGTATACTGACTTCTATAAAAATAATATTAAGGAGCATCATCACCTAGAGGGATTTATATTAACGCTGAATCCTTAGCTTATAAGTAAATTTGAATAACCCTGGAGGCGGAGAACAGTGAATCTTTCTCTCTTCCTCCACATCATCAACTCTATTGGTATACCTGGTTGATATGTTGACACAGATAACCTTCAACTTATAAACCTTATCTTTAAAGGCATTTAGGGTTAAGGGATGTTGACTCTAGTCATGATTCCCCTTAGACCCTCTTGTTTGCAAAATTAATATTCAATTTCTCTTTCAAAAAAAAAAAAAAGTTGTTGCATTTTGGGCGTGAAATTTTTGGGCATGACAAATAGTGAGTTATTTTGAGAAGAAGCCTAGAACAAGTAGAGTGACAGAGCAGTGAATAGCAGAGTATAGACATATCAGATTGTGAGATCACAAAAGTTATTGGAAAGAGAATATCCATCATCAACATATGAGTGCATAATGAAGGATCACTACTTGAAACATTCTAATAGGTGTGTTAGGTGAAATCTCTTAACAGAGTGGTTCTAACAGACTTACTTTAAATCTCTTTGCTGAGTACTTACTTTATTGTAAGTTGAAATCCTTTCACAAGGTAGATTGTAATGATCTTTAGTTCTTAACCAAACAGACCTTTAACTAGGTATATTGCATTTTGTATTCAAATTCTTGTAGGCCTAATAGGCACACTTTATTGCTACAGTAGTAAAGATTTTGTGGGTGTCATCCCCACCCTAGTTTTACCTATTTGTATTTCTGGGTTACCAAAACCCTGTGTTATGGGTTATATATTTCATGTTGTGGATTCTATCTAATGTTAGGTTAAATTTATATATGTATGAATGTGGATCAATTTGTTTTAAGTGATTAAGTTTTAAGATCTGATTCACCCCCCTCATAGTATCTTGCTTTCCCAATATTTTACTTCCAACAATTGGTATCAGAGCATAGTTCTACTATAAAAGCTTTTAATCTTCTTGTGAGTACACATCTTGAGATGGAGGTTTACAAGTTGGGTAAAGTCATTTATAATAAGAAGATTGAGATTCAGCTAGCATTACATCAGCTTGAGATAGCAAAATAGGAATTGAAGAAATCATTGATAGCTAGGAGAGATTTGGCCAAACAAATGAGTGATACTCATTATCAGGAAGATGATAGTGCAAATCTATTTCAGAATGGAGATTCTACAAAGAGTGATGTAGCAATTGTAGATTTACTGGAAAAGAACAATGTACTATGTGAAGAAGTCATGAACTTGAAAAGAAAACATGAAATGTAGATAGTAAGGTTATGTGAAGTAGTGGAACAAAATAAGTAAGATGAAGATGAAAAAGAAATGGCAGAAGAAGATAAAAGAGTGACAACTATCATATTTGATGAAAGGACACATGATGTGCAAATGATGACAATCAATCAAGTTGACATGGAAAATCAACTGCTATTTGCAAATTAGGAGATTAGTAGGAAAGATATGGAAGTGATGAATCTGAGATCTGAGAATAATCAATTGAAAGATGATTTGAGATCTAAGAAGGAACTAAATGAAAGGTTGAACAAACCTAATAAAGCCTTAACTCATTTTGAGAATCTAATGGAAGCATCAAGAAGACCAACATATTCTTCTTGATTAGGTCACACTGACATCTACTGAGAAAGGAGAATCATCTAAGAATGGTGAAAGGAGGAATGCAAAGACAAAGAACAAAAAATCTATTTGCCACCACTATGGAAAACTAGGTAATACAGCAAACATTTTCCAAAGCAAGAAAGGTAAGTCCAATCGTAAACCTAAGTTCAATGGTTGTTGTTTTGATTGCAGGAAGTTTGGACATAAAGCACATGAATGTTGGGCTGAAGAAAATGATGCACCTTCCAAACCAAGACTCAATGGTTATTGTTACAAGTGTCAAAAATATGGTCATAAAGCACAAGATTGTAGATCCAATGCTAAACAACAATGGACATCTAAGTCACAAACAAAAGAACCTAGGAAAGGCAACACTTACAATTGGGATTATAACACAAGGAAAATTTGTCATTACTGTTAAGAATATGGACATGCACTTGAAGATTGATTAAAGACACATTTAAGAGGAAAATCTAAGAGTTGGATGAATGGAAGCCTAGTTTACTTTAGTTGTTTACTGATTGGTCACACTAAGAGAGAGTGTAGGACAAGAGTACCTACTCCTACTGTTGAGGAAATAAGAGCACAGATGAACCAGACATGGGTAAGGAAAATAGAGCCGAGTAGTAGTGAAACTACTAATGATGAGGTCACCCAATCTAATGGATCAGGTGTTCACACCATCTCTAACTAATAAATAGAGGTATGTAAGGAACTGTGTTTTAAATTTCAAATCTTACATTAGTTCCTAATATGTAAATGTGCCAAAGTCCATATTTTCATATGTTGAGATGCACCAAGACATGTTTGTGACAAATGCCGAGAAGAGTTAACTAAACTATAGGTGTCAAGTTGGTTGTCTGAGTAAGTTTTGTGATGGCTGAGTATGGAAAGCTGAGTGGTATGCAATTTGCATTAGTCAGCCAATGATAGTTGGTTAGCACTAACCCAACAGGCAGAGCATTTATTGCTTACCTACCTTGACCTTTCAAGTCTATAAAAAGATGAACTATTTATTCTTCATTTTACCTTGCAATTTTTAGTATTCACAGAGCGATTGAAGAAGTTGTAGAATTAATCTTAGCGAACTTTGTATCAAAGATCCTGCCAGCGTGTTGCCGGCAACACTAAGGTGAACAGTGTGAAGTGCTACTTGCCAAGGTACCCTATTCTTCATTTTCGAGCCCTAATTTCATAGATTATGGCTACAAATTCTTCTGAACTAGTCAAAGGTATGGAGGAGGAGCTGAAGAAAGCTAAGCTAGTGATAAGTGATGCATGTGCACCTCCTAACTTTGGAGTTGTTCCTGAAAGCACAATTTTAGGTGATCTGAACGGAGCCCTCTCATCTATTCCACCAAAGGTAGTTATGATCCATGATGTTAGATCTTGTTACATGGTTAAGATTGGCGAACTAGGTGATAATGAATTGAGGGAATCCTACAACAATTTGTGCAAAAAAGGAGTTCTAAAGGATGAATTCAAGCATTTAGCCGACAAAAGGTTAACTTGTGCCCTAGATTTTCCACCAGACTTCAAAGGTGAATGGATTAAGGTTGTTCTAAGCCAAGTTCATAATATGCATAAGTGGCTAGACAATGGACTAGTTAGGATCACTAAAGACATTATTCATCAAGTAACTAGATATCCTATTGTCAACGGAAAATGAATGATGAGAGACCAAAGTAAAGAAGATATAACAGCTAATAGAGGAGTTGTCTAGAATAACAGAGGTAGGACTATCTCTACAATTGAAGATTTAGAACTTGACTTTGGAGTGAGAGTGATTGCACATAAGTTCTATCATTCGAGCTGACATGATAGTGTTCCCTGCACAGCTATGGACCAAGCATGGAAGATAGTTAAGAAGAATCACACCTATGACCTTTCCAAGCTGCAGTTGACACAACTAGTTGAGAACCTATTATTGATCAGAAAAGCTAAGAGTGCATCTTGTAAGTATGGTTCTTTACTAGTTTTCATATTATTCTATGTACATAAGTCATTTCCTACACTAGGAAATATTGTTTGGAAGAAGGATAGACCTATTACTGTGCAGATCAGTGAATGTATTCAACAATTAGGCAATTATTTCAATAGTATTATGGGAAACTACTTTGTGGAATTCAAAAAGTGAATGAGGTTGAGATCTATAATTCCTAGTTCACTTGTGGAAAATAACTATGAGGAGATATGTTTTCTAGTCGACACAGATTACACATACATTCAGGCTGTGACATGTAGGGTATCATGGCTAGAGCCATTTCCCTATGAAGTTAACATTGATGAAAAATCACTAGCTATCACAACACTTCTAGTAGAGGGGATTGATACAAAAGCAAAGATATTTGGAAATTATGATGAAGCTAAGGTAAATATATCTATGAATCTAAAGGCAGGAACCATGGAGAGAAAGAGGGAAAATATTGTGAAGAATCTAAAGAAAATGGTTGGATTGCCGAGTGATGAGGAGCCAGAGGATGCAACTCTAGGCATATCTACTGGACAAGAAGAAGGTATATTCAAAGAAGAAGAAGAAGAAGAAGAAGAAGAAGAAGAAGAAGAAGAAGAAGAAGAGATTCCTATTAAGGCGAAAGGAAAGAAACTAGCAGTAGCTAAGGTAACTAAACCTAGCCAAGAAAAACCTAAAGTTACCCCTCCCATTGTCAATCATCCAAGGACAAGGGCATCTACTACTACATCTCCAGTAGTGCAAAAAAAAGTATATGCAAAGAAGGTTGGAGAGAGTAGTTCTAGATCAAAGACTAAACTTGCAAAAAAGGTTGTGCCAAGCCTACAAGTAAAGAGACCAAGAAGGAAACTCTATTTGGATCCAGAAAGTGATGAAGAAAAGATAGAAACTGATGAACCCAGCAACATACCAACATCACCATTCAAAAGACCCACTGATATTAATGAGGTATGTGAGAATTTGAGGAATTCTACAGGGTTATCTAGCTTTAAGTTTATCAAGTATGAGAAATTGAATGTAGTGGATAAGCATAAATTTCAGGAAGCTCTACTAGATATGATGAGAAATTTCAAGTTAACTCCTATACAGATAGGAAACAATGTGCCAAATGAACTATATGAGTTTCTATCTAGAAAATGGGAATTTCCACTTACTACTGAGAGACAGATTAGAGAAGGTACATTAGCTAAGGTTATCCCTAAGATGACTAAGAAATAGAGAGATAAATTTATTGAGGAGTACAAGCATAAATTTCAACCTAAACTCAGAGGATATGCTATTTTGAAAAATGATATTGAAAGTATAGTACAACATAGTACAAGGATATAGAAGGAAATCTTTGGATTGATAGCTCTACAAAAGGAGAAAACTGATGAAGGAACATCTGAGTAGAAGGATAAAGAAGTGAAAACCACCCCTACACCATATAAAACAAAAGAAAAAATTGTTACTAAGTCTGAAAAGACTAAAGTAGAACCAAAAGAACAAACTGATATAGTAAACACTATTGATTTGACAACAGATAGTCCAATTGACATCACAATTGATGACTGTTGTAATTTGAATATCGAGGGTCAAGATGAGCTGAGAGATACAAGTAGAGAATCACCTATGAAGGCTACTAAGGCTGAAGGAGAGAAGAGTATAGAGAAACCTAAAGATAAAGTTGAAAAAAAGGAAGTAGAGAAGGAGAAGACTAATGAAGAAGAGGTAAATATAAAAAATTCAACTATTTTAGAGGTTGTGAAAATAGTTTCAGAAAGTGAAGAGGAGATGAGGGATACTGACAATGAGCCTAAGGAGAAAGAGGTAGTGCAAGTCTTGGTTGATTTACCACACTCTACATCATCCACTCCCACTGGACCTAAAATAGGAGGTATGCCTGACAAACAGGCAATTTTAACTAAATTGAAAGATGCAATGGAGACTACTACTGAAACAGGAAAAGGGATTGAGGAAATGAAGCCGAGTAGTAGCTCACCTAAATTTAAGAGGAGGAAAGTTATGAAGAAGAAGTCTCCCACTCTTGATGTCACATTAGATGAAGTGATTGTGATTCCACAATGGGATCCCAATGTTTTATCTTATGAACAGATTGAGACTCTTCAAGAATTACTTAAGAGGAAGAAAAGGCAAGAAGAAATGAAAAGAGAGCAGAAGAAAAAGTAGGTGTTACATGACATCAAGGATATATTTGTAAAATATTTTGACATGGAAGATGAAAATCCTCAAGCTCCTATTCTTGAATAGTTAGTTCATATTATGCCGAAGGTAAATGATGACAACATTGAATCAAATGAGAAGTTATTGCAATGGTCCAAGAGGAAATTTGAAAACAAAGTAGTGGAAAAAATCTCAGGAGAGATTGAGACAAAGCAGGTTGAACTTTCTTCTCTTGTAGAAATTTTGGAGGAAGTTGCAACTAATGTTTATTCTTTGTATAAGAAGTTATGTGATGTCAAATTCTTCACAAAGGATAATCTACAGGCTATAGAGAAATTGCAATTAGACTTGAAGTCAACTGGGTGTTCACTGAGTATAGATGCTAGCACTAGCTCCTTACATTTTAACAGATTGACTAATGCACACAGGAGAATAGTCAAGCTCATGGCTGAAGATTGTCAGATAAGGGCCAAATTGATTACTATTTAGACCAACCTAATACCTCATTTGGAGGTAATTCAGAAAGAACTTTCAGCTGCAAAATAATTCGTTAAGAGAAATGCAAATCTCTCTACTGCAAAAAGTTTAGTGAGTCTAGCTGTCGAGCTAGAAGTCAAATTAGAAGTTATGAAGTTTGTTAAGGATAGTTGGGACACTATATTTTATTCCACCTTAAAACTTCATAAACAGTTTTTGGATAAGTACAACTTATTGGTACTCAACAATACAAGGTTTTTGAGTACCTTGTTAAAAATTTTGTATTTTGGCCCTTTATGAGAACTTTTAAGCCTTTTTGCCCAAATTCAATTCCAAAGTTTTTCATGCATATCAGGTGTTCATCACTCTTTTTTAGACATAAGAAGACATCCCAGATTGTCAAATTCAAGTTTTGAGTCATTTAGTGATGTCTTGTTTTGAGCACTTGTCCTGTTTTGCATATGCTGATTAAAGTGTCAAATTGTTGTAACTAGCCTAATTTGCATCTGAATAATTTGTGCCTTGTTGAGTTTCATAGTTCACCACTTTGGGAATGTTTAACATGTATATCAGAGAGATTATGTTTTAAATCCTAAGTCATTTTGAATCCATTTGATAACTTTTTAGTCTCCCCAAAGTTGGTCCTACAGAACTATCTTGTTTCTCTGTCATGTCCAGATATCTAAATAGCCTACTTTGAGCTTCTGCAAGTTGTACCCTGTTGAATGCATTGCATAATTGAATGTTATCCCATGTTAAAAACATGAAAGTGTACCCATTTGAAGATTTTCTGACTCATACCAATCCAGTTGTTCACTTTCCCAACTTGATTCCAAATCCAATTTATGCATATTTGCTGAGTTTATAATCAGGAAAATTGTAAGATGCTAACTTTGCAAATTGATGCCGATAGATCAGTTCACCTTCAGTGAAAGATAATTTAAGATTCATGTTCTATGTGCAAAGGTGAATCAAGTTCCAGAGGTTCAAATTATGGGGGCTCTTTTTGATTATTTTGTGAATCAAAATTTGAAGACAGTTTGTGCAGTTTGACAGTGCAAAGCAGAGGTTTTTTAAAAGTTTTAAGTTATAAAAGGGAAAAATGAAACCATGGAAAGGGGAGCTCAAGCCTATGGAAGAGATTGGTGGTTTTAAAAGGAAAAAAGACAAGGCCATTAATGAGCAGCACTTGGAGGAAACATTCAGAAATTCTAAAAATGCAAGAACACAGCCAGCCACGTTTTTGGTCATATCTCAAAACTACGATCTGGGTTGGGCTGAATTTTGGATATGTCTGAAATGACCATGCCAAAAATCTACAGTAAATATTTTAGACAAAGCTGAGTTGAAATGCAAAATTTATGGCTCTTTGAGTATTGGGAGCAATAGCAAAGTTTCAAAAATGCACAGAGATATATCCCACATGCATCGGGTTGTGAAAGTTTTTAGTATTCATATACTCTAGCACTAGTATATGATTTGAAGAAAGAACCAAGTGGCCATTTGGTGGGTCTCTTGGTTGAAATTTCGAAATTCTTTTGGGCCCCATTATTTTGGAGTAAAAATGCATAAGGTTAGTCTCCATGTCTCCAAGTCTCCAAAGCCAAGAAAATCATCTAGAGACTTAGAGACTAAAGGCTAGTCTCTAAGTCTCCAAATCTAACCATAGTTGGAAAATTCATTCAGAGACTTAGAGACTACATTGTGCAAAGTAACCATAGTCAAGGCATGCTCAAGGTGTAGTCAAGTTAAACTCATTCAGAGACTTAGAGACTAAAGGTAGTCTCCATGTCTCCAGATCGAACCATGGTTAAGAAAAATTTTATGAGACTTAGAGACTACATTGTGAAAAGTAACTACAGTTGAGGCATGGTTAATGGTTGAGTTAAGTAAAATTAGTCTCCATGTCTCCAAGTCTCCAAAGCCAAGAAAATTATTCAGAGACTTACAGACTAAAGGCTTGTCTCGAAGTCTCCAAATAAAATCAGAGTTAAAGAAATCTTTCAGAGACTTAGAGACAATGAGAACAAGGTTGATCATGGTTAAAGTGCAGTTAAGGTGTGGTTAAGTAAAGATCTAGAGACTTAGAGACTAAGCTAGTCTCCAAGTCTCCCAACAAACTCATGGTTAGCAAAAAGATCATGAGACTTAGAGACTACATTATTCTCCAAGTCTCCAAATAGATTGAAGGTTAAGAAAAGGATCTAGAGACTTAGAGATTAAGTTAGTCCCCAAGTCTCAAGATAGACTAAAGGTTAAAGGAATTATTTAGAGACTTAGAGACTAAAGGCTTGTCTCCAAGTCTCCAAATCAAATCATAGTTGAAGGAATTATTCAGAGACTTAGAGACAAAGATGAAAAGATGACTGGGGTAAAAGGTGAGTTAAAAGGTCAGTTTAGAGTAGCAAATCAACATGTGACAAGTGTCAAAATCTGGTCGATTCTGGGAGAAAAAGGCATAAAATAGAATTATAAAGGGAGAAAATGCATAGATTTCAAGATTAAAATGATTTAAAATATTATAGTTTGTGCATGGAATATTAAAGGGAATATAAAATCAGATTTGCATAAAATATTAAATCTGTATAGTCTTTTCTATAGTCTATGTGCAAATTTTTTTTTATTTTTCAAAGATTTGAAAATGCATTCCAGGAAGAATTTTCAACACAGAGGAAATCTGATTTTTTGCAGAATAATAGCAAATTTGGACAAAATGAAGATTAGATTATTGAAATCAGATTTGCACAGAAAGAAGAGATAAAATACATATATTTTATTTGCAAAATCAGATTCATATTTGCTTTTTCATAGATTTTTTGAAGAAGAATGAAATCAGATTTTCTCATATTAATATCAAATTTGGAAAGCTTCTCAGTGGCAGAATGAAAGAGTTATAATGAGGATAAAATCAAATTTTAAAAAGACAAATGGAGTTAAAAATTGATTAAATCAATCAGATATTTTGAAGACTTGGAATGCAAGTAAAATCTGATTTTTGAAGTCACCAAGAAGTATCAGATTTTTGGAAAAGAAGGAATGAGTGAAAATCAGATTTGAGAGAAGGACAGGTGTTTGCCAGACATAGTTTTTAGGGTTTCTTCTCTTCTATATATCTTCTTCTTTTCTTAGTTGTAATGGTTCCTTTCCTCTGCTCTGTTCTAGTTTTTTCTTGCAGATGCCCAGAGCAGGTCCCTGTTGGTCTTGTGAAATTCTATTGTAAGTTATACTTCTATGTCTTTGATATTCTAAAGGCTTATTGTCTGGATGTGTTGAAACAAAATCCATTAATAGAATATAGTGTAGTTTTCCCTCTTTCATATTATCTTGTCTCTTTGAATTTTGTTTGTGCTCTACTGTGTTTTACTTGTCAGGCATTTGAAATACACCTGCTACAAGGTAGTTTGTCTAATTATTTATGAGTTCTTTTCAAGGAGAGGACTAAGTTTCATAGATGATTTCAGAGAACAAAGCATTGTGATAAGGATTTGATGCAGATGTATGTATATGAGAGGATAGTTTGTAAGGCACTCTATCTCAGCTGCATATAGTTTGTAAGGCACTCTACAGTATCTCTATTGGTTTATTGCTGCTGATTCATGTTTTCATTGACTCTTTGCCCAAGGGATATGCACTGGTCTAGAGTATAGTTTGCAGTTTGTTCTTCATCAATTATCAAAATCATTTCAATTAAATATACTTCTGTTACTTAGAAAAAATGAGATAAACTCATTAGGGACTCATATCAGTAGGATAGTGTCCATTTTAGTGATTCCTTGGAGAGTGAATCAACTAGGTTATCCCTGCTTAAAAGGAAGAAGGATGAAAATCCTTGTATCACTGATTTATGCTATATTTACAATCACATTTTGTATGGTTAATCTTTGCATTTGGTTATGCTTGGTCATTTACAAGGTGTTTCATAAGTTGGTTTAACAAAGATACATAGAAAATCAGTGTCCACATTAATATATACTGTGTAATCAGTAATCATAAAGAGGTAAAACCTACCTAAGTATTTGTGGAGCTCAAAAATGAAGAAGGATCTTATCCAATCCTTAGAAATTAGGCTTTCCTTGTATCTAAATCAATATTAGAACGCATAGTGTTCAAGTAGTCATTTCAAGCGCTGTGATTCATACAAGAAAAATCCCTAACAAATTGGCGACTTTGCTGGGGATAAATAGAAGGGTAGCAAGTTTAAGATGTTCAATTCCTTGCTTTGCTGAAATATCCTAGAGTCTGGTTAAGAGAGACAATTATAGAGTCTGGATTTCAAAAGAAAACATATATTCCTTATGATTTATAAAGTGAGTCAAGTCTGTATGTTTTTTGCTGCAAAGTGTCTAAAAGTTTTTAGTTTCTCCAAGATGGTATCAAAAGGATCTCACTACTAGTGAGTGGCGACTCTGAGTTCTCTGATTTGCACCAGTGTGCATGTTAAAGAAAGACTATAAAAGAAGGTGGACTTGTAGCAATAGTGACAGCAGAATTTTGGGCTCCTGTGGCTATGGACGTAGCGAAGTAAGGATTCAATAAAGGGCTTTATGTGTGGTGTATGCGAGATTGCTGATTTGAAGAAGTCAGAGTGGGAACAAAGATCTCAGCCAGTTGCAAATATTTTTCTCTGCAACAAATTGGCAGCTTTACAATACAACTGATTTGGAGGTGTTTTCAAATCACATATTTGCAGTAGCTCAAGTACATCCAGGTATTTCACAAAGTTTTAATAGTTTTTCTTATGAAGTGATTGTAGCACTCTAGAAAAAAGGATAAAGGTGTGAAAAAAGAGGTTTACATATTTCAAGTTTTACTTGCATTTTTGCAAAATTTGAAGGAGATATGTATTTGAAAAGAGGTAGTTTGTAATCTTTTTTACTGCTAAGATGTCACAAACTAGTGATTGGAGGGGTAGTAATTTTTTTGGGGCAATTAGTTTTGAGGGTATCCATGGATATCCAAATCATATTCCATCAAAGGTTAGGGAGTGTTTGCCAAAGTTTGCTGGTTTTGGTGAACAATCAGTTGAAGATCATTTAGAAAATTTTGCTGACTTGGTAGACGGTCATAACATTTGACATGAGGATATATTGATGAAAATTTTTGTAATATCCATAGTTGATGTTGCAAGAGACTGGTTTAGGAATCTACCTCATGGCTCAATAGAATCCATGGAATCATAAGAGGCTTCTTTTATTAAAAGATTTAGTGATTTTGAGAAGCTTAGTGATATAGAGCAATATAATGAAGAAGAGCACAGTGAAGAGCATGACATATCTGATTCAAAAGATCTTATATTATAGTTTGATCTTATCAAAGCAGAGACAAATATGTTGAGGAAAAGATTTCAAGAAAAGGTGGTATTACTTTTACAAGAACACATGAGGAGAGAGGAAGGTGAATCACCAAGTGATTTTTACATAAGATTTGTTGATAAACTAAAAAGTTATGGTATCATTTTTTGTCCTCGGGATCTTGTATGGGCAGATTTATTTGTTGAGCTTTGTTTTTCTCATACATGCAATTTACCAATTTATCAGAGGGCAGAATTTTTTCAGCAAGTTATAGAATGGATAAAAGGTTTAGAGGATGCTTCTTCTAAAGATATATCAGATGTTGAGAATAATGATATTGAATCTGAAAATTCTGAGATTATTGAAGAATCTAATGATAAATCTGACAGTGAATCTAAATTTAATGATATTGAAAGTGATAAAGATGAATATATGTTTGGTGATGATGAAGAGTCTACTGTTGGGGAAGATATTTCTGATTATGATATTGATATAAATCTTTATAAGTGGCAAGACAATGAGAGAGATATATGCAACCAGCAAGAAGACAACTATGATGCAGACATAAGTGTTTGTAGTGAGGACCTTACACAAGAAGATATGATTTCAGAGGTTTCACTACAAGACTCCAACAAAGAAGAAATTTGCAGCATCATGCAAGAAGACAGTAAGGAGATAAATGAAGAAGATGACTATTGTTCCATTTATAGTGAACAAATTACAGAGATTTTATCTTTTGAGTATCTTAGATATTCAGGAAATTTAAGCTTTGAACTTTCATGTCCAACACATATTGATTTTGACAAGGAAAATGAATCACTACATTCTGATTTGGACATATGTGATACTATTTCCTCTTGCACTCCTTCTTCATTAGGCTACAATAAAATTTAGTTTGATTTATCAGATGATGAGGTTTTCAGTGTGGTTTCAGATTTAGTAGATGAGGAAAATCTAAATATGGAGTTAAGAACTGATTTGGATAACAATGAGGATTTTGAATCTTGTCTTGATTTTAAATCTACCTTTGAACCATTAAATGATGGTCAATCAGTGGCTTAGGTTTCATTGGAAAACATTCAATGTGCTGGTATTTTCCCTCCCACCCACCACTTTGCTTTGAGTTTGTTTGATGATGATAAATGGCAGGGTGCTCCTATTTTTTATAAAGAGGTTATTGCTCCATGTCCTAAGTTTGATCATATCCAAGGTGATGAGTCTTCTCTAATTTTGCATGATATGCAAGTGATGGATGTGAATGAAATTAATGATGCTTGCCCAAAAAATATGACAGAGGTTGAGTATCCCTCCTTTCAGTTGAATGGTGGGTTTTTAAGTTGTGGTTTACAGATGAAAGATGATAAATGTTATAGATATCAAAGTATGTTCTTATCTAATGAATGTGACATGTATAAGCCACAAATTGTTTATGATGATAATCTGCCTAATAGTTATGGAAGCTCATATGAAGAGTATGCAAATTTGATTTCATGTGATGAGTTAATACAGAGTGGCAGTATTTTTGATCAGACACATGGAAGAAAGAGTTTCAGTTTACCTCCAATATATGGAGATGAAAATCAGATTTATGACAGAGGTAAGAGTTGATTTCAGTTGTGGGGTTTTGGGCCTCTTTTCGATAATGAACATATTGTGCAGTTTCTTTCCCTTTTAGTTGTGTGTTTGCTTTCAGTAAGAGGTTTCCCCATTTTTTGAAAGTTTTGAGAGGTGAAAGTTGAAAAGAGGAAAGTGAAAAGAGATAAAATTTGATTTTTATGTTTTGGGCTAGTCTGCTTCTACCATGAGATTCTGAAAGTTCTCTGCATGCCCGCATAGGGCATGCATCCACAGTCAGAGCCACTGTTGGTACTCAAAAATACAACAAGGTTTTTGAGTAACTTGTTAAAAAATTTGCATTTTTGCCCCTTATGAGAACTTTTAAGCCTTTTTACCCAAATGCAATTCTAAATTTTTTTATGCATATCAGGTGTTCATCACTCTTAATTAGACATAAGAAGACATCCTAGATTGTTAGATTCAAGTTTTGAGTCATTTAGTGATGTCTTGTTTTGAGCACTTGTCCTTTTTTGCATGTGCTGATTATAGTGTCAAATTGTTGTAACTAGCCTACTTTGCATCTGAATAACTTGCACCCTATTGAGTTTCATAGTTCACCACTTTGGGAATGTTTAACATGTATATCAGAGAGCTTATTTTTTAAATCCTAAGTCATTTTGAATCCATTTGATAAGTTTTCAATCTCCCCAAAGTTGGTCCTACAGAACTATCTTATTTCTCTGTCATGTCCACATATCTAAATAGTCTACTTTGAGCTTCTGCAAGTTGTACCCTGTTGAATGCATTGCATAATTGAATGTTCCCCCATGTTGAAAATATGAAAGTGTACCCATTTGAAGTGTTTCAGACTCATACCAATCTAGTTGTTCACTTTCCCAACTTGATTCCAAATCCAATTTATGCATATTTGTTGAGTTTAAAATCAGAAAATTGTAAGATGCAAACTTTGCAAATTGATACCGATAGATCAGTTCACCTCCAGTGCAAGCTAATTAAAGATTCATGTTCCATGTACAAAGGTGAATCAAGTTCCAGAGGTTCAAATTATGGGGGCTCTTTTTTATTAGTTTGTGAATCAAAATTTGAAGATAGTTTGTGCAGTTTGACAGTGCAAAGCAGAGGTTTTTTAAAAGTTTTAAGTTATAAAAGGGAAAAATGAAATCATGGAAAGGGGAGCCCAAGCCTATGGAAGAGATTGGTGGTTTTAAAAGGCAAGAAGACAAGTCCATTAATGAGCAGCACTTGGAGGAAACATTCAGAAATTCTGAAAATGCAAGAACACAACTAGCCACGTGTTTGGTCATATCTCAAAAACTATGATCTGGATTGGGCTGAATTTTGGATATGTTTGAAACGACCATGCCATAATTTACATTAAAATTTTTAGACAAATCTGAGTTGAAATGCAAAATTTATGGCTCTCTGAGTATTGGCAGCAATAGCAAAGTTTCAAAAATACACAGAGATATATCCCACATGCATGGGGTTGTGAAAGTTTTTAGTATTCATATACTCCAACACTTAGTATATGATTTGAAGAAAGAACTAAGAGGCCATTTGGTGGGTCTCTTGGTTGAAATTTTTAAATTATTGTGGGCCCCATTATTTTGGAGTAAAAATGCATAAGGTTAGTCTCCATGTCTCCAAGTCTCCAAAGCCAAGAAAATCATCTAGAGACTTAGAGACTAAAGGCTAGTCTCTAAGTCTCCAAATCTAACCATAGTTGGCAAATTCATTCAGAGACTTAGAGACGACATTGTGAAAAGTAACCATAGTCAAGGCATGGTCAAGGTGTAGTCAAGTTAAGCTCATTCAAAGACTTAGAGACTAAAGGTAATCTCCATGCCTCCAGAATTAACCATGGTTAAGAAAAAGTTTATGAGACTTAGAAACTACATTGTGCAATGTAACCACAGTTGAGACATGGTTAATGGTTGAGTTAAGTAAAAGTATTCTCCATGTCTCCAAGTCTCAAAGTCTCCAAAGCCAAGAAAATTATTCAGAGACTTAGAGACTAAAGACTTGTCTCCAAGTCTCCAAATCAAATCAGAGTTAAAGAAATCTTTCAAAGACTTAGAGACAATGAGCAAAAGGTTGATCGTAGTTAAAGTGCAGTTAAGGTGCGGTTAAGTAAAGATCTAGAGACTTAGAGACTAAGCTAGTCTCCAAGTCTCCCAACAAACTCATGGTTAGAAAAAAGATCATGAGACTTAGAGACTAAGTTAGTCTCCAAGTCTCCAAATAGATTGAAGGTTAAGAAAAGGATCTAGAGACCTAGAGACTAAGTTAGTCTCCAAGTCTCCAGATAGACTCAAAGTTAAAAGAATTATTTAGAGACTTAGAGACTAAAGGCTTGTCTCCAAGTCTCCAAATAAAATCATAGTTGAAGGAATTATTCAGAGACTTAGAGACAAAGAGGAAAAGATGACTGGGGTTAAAAGGTGAGTTAAAAGGTCAGTTTAGAGTAGCAAATCAGCATGTGACAAGTGTTAAAATCTGGTGGATTCTGGGAGAAAAAGGCATAAAATAGAATTATAAAGGGAGAAAATGTATAGATTTCAAGATTAAAATGATTTAAAATGTTATAGTTTGTGCATGGAATATTAAAGGGAATATAAAATCAGATTTTCATAAAATATAAAATATGTATAGTCTTTTCTATAGTCTATGTGCAAATTTTTTTTAATTTTTCAAAGATTTGAAAATGCATTCTGGGAAGAATTTTCAACATAGAGGAAATCATATTTTTTGCAAAATAATAGCAAATTTGGACAGAATGAAGCTTAGATTATGGAGATCAGATTTGCACAGAAAGAAGAGATAAAATACATATATTTTATTTGTAAAATCAGATTCATATTTGCCTTCTCGGAGATTTTTTGAAGAAGAATGAAATTAGATTTTCTTAGATTAATATCAGATTTGGAAAGCTTCTTAGTGGAAGAATGAAAGAGTTATAATGAGGATAAAATCAGATTTTAAAAAGACAAGTGAAGTTAAAAATTGATTAAATCAATCATATATTTTGAAGACTTGGAATGCAAGTAAAATTAGATTTTTGAAGTCACCAAGAAGGATCAGATTTTTGGAAAATAAGGAATGAGTGCAAATCAGATTTGAGAGAAGGACAGGTGTTTGCCAGACATAGTTTTTAGGGTTTCTTCTCTTCTATATATCTTCTTCTTTTCTCAGTCGTAATGGTTCCTTTCCTCTGCTCTGTTCTGGTTTTTTCCTACAGATGTCCAGAGCAGGTCCCTGTTTGTCTTGTGGAAATTCTATTGTAAGTTATACTTCTATGTCTTTGATATTCTAAAGGCTTATTGTCTGGATGTGTTGAAATAAAATCCATTAATAGAATACAGTGTAGTTTTTCCTCTTTCGTATTATCTTGTCTCTTTGCATTTTGTTTGTGCTCTAGTGTGTTTTACTTGTAAGGCATTTGAAATACACCATCTACAAGGTAGTTTGTCTAATTATTTATGAGTTCCTTTCAAGGAGAGGACTAAGTTTCATAGATGATTTCAGAGAACAAAGCATTGTGATAAGGATTTGATGCAGATGTATGTATATGAGAGGATAGTTTGTAAGGCACTCTATCTCAGCTGCATGTAGTTTGTAAGGTACTCTACAGTATCTCTATTGGTTTATTGCTGCTGATTCATGTTTTCATTGACTCTTTTCCCAAGGGACAGGCACTGGTCTAGAGTATAGTTTGCAGTTTGTTCTTCATCCAATATCAAAATCATTTCAATTAAATATACTTCTATTACTTAGAATAAATGAGCTGAACTCATTAGGGACTCATATCAGTAGGATAGTGTCCATTTTAGTGATTTCTTGGAGAGTGAATCAACTAGGTTATCCCTCCTTAAAAGGAAGAAGGATGAAAATCCTTGTATCACTGATTTATGCTATATTTACAATCATGGTTTGTATGGTTAAGCTTTGAATTTGGTTACGCTTGGTCATTTGCAAGGTGTTTCGTAAGTTGGTTTAACAAAGATACATAGAAAATCAGTGTCCACATTAATATATACTGTGTAATCAATAATCATAAAGAGGTAAAACCTGCCTAAGTATTTGTGGAGCTCAAAAATGAAGAAGGATCTTATCCAATCCTTAGCAATTAGGATTTTCTTATATCTGAATCAGTATTAGAAGGCTTAGTGTTCAAGTAGTCATTTCAAGCACTGTGATTCATACAAGAAAAATCCCTAACACAACTTAACCCCACTTGAAATCAGTGACAAAAACAAGGGGGAATATGACAAGGATACTACGTAAGAGGAACAATATAGGTATAATTTAAATTTTTTTTAAGGCATGTTTACTATGTAAATTTTTGTATATTGTATGGAGTACATTCCTAGGGGGAGTACATTGTGTACTTAGGAAACATTTTGGATGGAATGAATTGAAATGATAAGTGTGTTTTTCCCACTAATATCAAAGGGGAAGATTGTTAATCCCTAATTTTTGTTGATGATTAGTGACCAACACTTAGTCATTTACTTAGACATTTTTAGTTGGTTATCACTGTGGTCATCAAGGTCAAGCAACATTGCCGAGTAGGAATACAGGTTTTTGAGTTACATCATTTCAAGCCGAGTAGAATATTTAAGTGTTGAGCGATGGATATGTTAAGTGCCAAGTAGAACAATTTTTGCATACATGTCAGGATTGATTCAAATTTTGAGGTAAAATGTTCATGCTGACTTTTTTGAGATTTGGGCTGACATATGTAAGCATTTAATATATATCTATGAAGTCTTTTATGCATTTAATTGTTTTATCCTATGCATAGCATCAAGCCAATCAAAAAATTGGAATGCCTTAGAGGCATAAATATTAGATCTTGATCATTGATCTAGATCTTGCTAAAAGATCTATAAAGACATATAAGATTTATTCTAACCCTATTATGAATTAGATATATATAGAGAGAGAGAGAAAAGGGTTGTGTGTTCATGAGAGATGAACAGTGGGTTATTTTGAGAAGAATCCTAGATCAAGGAGAGTGACAGAGCAGTGAATAGTAGAGTAAAGACATATCAGATTATGAGATCACAAAAGGTATTGGAAAGAGAAGATCCATCATCAGTGTCTAAGTGCATAATGAAGGATTACTAATTGAAACATTCTAATAGGTGTATCAAGTGAAATCTCTTAATAGAGTAGTTCTAACTGACCTACTTTAAATCTCTTAGCCGAGTGCTTACTTTATTGTAAGTTGAAATACTTTCACAAGGTAGATTGTAATGATCTTTAGTTCTTAACCAAACAGGCCTTTAACCAGGTAGATTGCATTTTGTAATCAAACTCTTGCAGCCCTAACAGGCACACTTTATTTCTATATTAGTGAATATTTTGTGGGTGTCATCCCCACCCCAGTTTTACCTATTTGGGTTTCTGGGTTACCAAAATTTTGTGTTATGGGTTATATATTTCATGTTGTGGATGCTATCTGATGTTAGGTTAAATTCATATATGTATGAATGTTGATCAATTTGTTTTAAGTTATTAAGTTTTAAGATCTAATTCACCCCCCCTCTCAGTATCTTCCATTCCCAATATTGTACTTCCAACATAAACATCAATGACAATACATAATTGAATAATTGTCTTCAACACTTATTACTATGTTAGGTAGATTAAGAAGTCCTATTAGGTCTTATAAGACATGTTAGGTCTTAATTGGTCTTAATAGGTCCTATTAGGTCCTATTAGTACTATTAGGTATTAAATGGGTCTTAAGTGGTCTTATTAGGTGTTAAGGGTCTTATTAGTTCTTATTGATCATGTTAGGTCTTACTAGGTCCTATTAGGTCTTATTAATTGAATGTTAGGTCTTAAGGGGTTGTATTAGGTCTTATTACTCATGTTAGGTCTTAATTGGTCTTATTACTCATGTTAGGTCTCAATCTATCTTATTTAGTATTGGAATATCATGCATACATGTTTAATTGACATAAGTCCTAACCATCCACTTAAGATATAAAGAGAAAGAGAGGGAGAGAATTAGAAAGAGACATACCTTTTTTCTTATGATAATATATTTCTAGTGATTCTTCATGTAGTCTTTGTTTGGTCTCAGGTGAATAATTTGGCGTAGTCTTATTTACCCTTCACTTTTTATTTCCCATCATTTTCCTTCACAAAATTTCTCCACTACAATTTGACAAAATTCTAAACAAAAGACTTCCAAATGTATTCCTTCTCTAAAATGAGAATTATTCTGCAACTTTTGAATTTACAAAATAAGGAAAAAAAATGTTTATTTATATGAGATTATTAATAGCCTTAAAAACAACTAAATTTGCTGGCCAAGGTTTCTATATAAAGTCAATTATTACTTTCGGTCCAAAGAACTTGAGTTAAAACTTTAACAACGCAAAAAAACTCAAGTACTTTCTATCAAAACTTCCAGATTAGGCCCATTTTGTAAAGGCCAACAAATTTATGAAGATTTCATGGCTTTGGGGCTCAATTATAGGACTCAAATGGAATATTTAGGACATGCTCTTTTGCCTGACATAAGTACTCAAAATGAGCTTTCAAATGGGTATAAATTTTAAAACTATTGAGTTTATTATGTACATTTTTTTGACATCAATCAAATGTAGGTTTCTTACCAAATATAAACCTCTGTGTTTGACGTTCCATGAAAAATTGTAAAAAATAGAAAAAAATTCTGAGAAATAATAATTCCCCTCATATTGACAACTTCTTTCTATAAAAATAAAATCAAAATTGGAAAAATACACGACAAGTTACAAGTTATCGAAATAACGTATCTCAAAATTATAGTTTATTCAACTTCAAATGTTAATGAAATATGAAATAGTAGAGATAAAGTCATGAAACCAATTCTAGGATCTAGATATGGACATTAAAAAATACAATTTGAAAGAACCACATTGATATCTATTTTAGAAAAAAAAAATTATGCTTTACAAAAATAGTGTCACTCTTTGAAAATTATGTTTTCAACAACATACCGGTTTTCGTGGGAGAAAGAAAAATTGATTCAAATTAATTCCAAAAAAAATTAAAAATATATTTAGAATCTAGAAAGAAAATCATAAAAGACTCTAATTTACTTCATCGTCTAATTTGTAACAATTTAGCAACAATATGCATCCGAAAGTGAAATGTTTTTTTTTTTTTTAAATGTAGAGTTCAATGTCCGTTCAGACAAAAAAAGTGTAACCCACTATTGTGGGTCAACCCATTGTATAGAATCAAAAGAGCCCTAATTTCTTCATCTAAATTTACATTAATAGAAGATAATTTATTGGTAACTATATTAAACTCTTTTAAATGACTCACTTCTACCATATTCATATTAAATAAATACTTCTTAAGAAATACCTTATTTGAAGCAGAAGACTTTTCAGATAAATTTGGTATGGTTTCCATCAACTCTTCAGTTATCTTCGCTTTTGTAATATTAAATGCGACCAATTATGCAAGGCATAAATGAATACTCCCAAGTTCCTTTCTTTCAAAAATATCTCAATCCTCCTGAGACATAGTTGCAATTTTCCTTCTTATTTCTCCCAATGGTCTCCACAAATCCTTCTATTAGAGATAATTCTCCATGTGCATTTTCCATAACTGAAAGTTCTTCCCATTAAACTTCTCAACCTTCAAATTACCCTCATCTACCATTACTCCCACTCAACTATGATACCTTCCTATAGAGGATAACTGAATACAATCCACTCTAATACCACTTTTTAGGATTAGAAGACATGAATATAATAGTTACATGCAAAGATAACCAATAGTGCAAAGGAATAAAACATAAAGAAGTAGAACAAGAAGATACATATTTAACGTGGTTCACCTAATCTTGGGCTATGTCCACCAAACAAATATTCCAATATTATTATTTATTAATATAAACTGATTATAATGATCAATCCCTTGCTGCTCAATACAACTACAAACTGTAGAATACTTCTTTACTCTAACAAGTAATAACCCTAACACTATTTTTTCTTATAGAAAAACAAGCTAATCCTAAAAATTGCTTGACGCGTCAGCCTAGGGAAATGCTTGATGAGTCAACCTAGAGAAATAGTTGACTAGTCAACCCAAATTATTCTTCATAGTACAATACTTTCCTAATCAGTCACCACAAATCAACAAATTATACACATTCTCCTCAAGTTATCTCTCAACCTAGTGCAATTCCTTATGTTCTTCCTCCTAAAGAAGAAAAATGACCTGATGTTGATTTATCCTAACCTAAACCAAATTTGTAGAAAAATGAAACATAATTTTTGTGCTCGTGACTACCATCACAAGTGTTGTGCTAGAGCCTGTCAACATGCTTCTTAAAAAATATCTTCACCTCATACACCTAATCATACTTCACTTCCCTTACAAGCTTGTGATGAAAGTGAAACCAAGTACCAAGTTTGATTTGTAATGAGATAATTTTACTCCTCATCCATGGCTTCTTCCCAATGAGGATTTCCTGCAATTTTTGCATAAGTTTGAGGATCAGATTCTTGAATCACATAAGCATGCATTGGCTTGATTACATCAGCTGAAAATGAATTAGGGGCAACATATATATCAGCCAAGCTCATTTTTATTTGGTTTCCATTAGGATGCATGTGTTCATTTGATTTCTATTATGATGAATCTAAATTCATATCAGAATGATTACACATATCATCTTTGAGTTTCTCTGGAGATGCATGCATAAGAATTTCATCAAAATAAATACTCATCTCAATGAAGAGCATTTCTATGAAAAGATCAAGCAATCTGTAGCCCTTAGTACCATTTGGATATCCAAAAAAGATGCATTATTTTCTTTGAGGCTTCAAATCCTTCCTCTTTTCTATAGGACTTCCAGCCCATGCACGTTATCCAACAATTCAAAAATGTGTAACTTTTGGTTGCATGTCGCTTCATGCTTCAAAAGGAGTTTTCTTGTGATAGATTTTTGAGGAGGTCTATTTTGTATGTATGCAGCACATTTAATTTCTTCAACCCATAATTTAGATGGAAGGGACCTTGGATGCAACATGCAATTGGCCATCTCTTTCAAAGATCGGTTCTTCCTCTCAGCTACCCCATTCTACTGTGGAGTGTAAGGAACTATATTCTGCAACTATATTCCTACCTCATCAAAAACATTTTGGACATCATTGTTAACATACTCCCCCCCCCCAATATCTATGTGGAGGATCTTGATCATTTACTCAGATTACTTCTCTACATGAGCTTTGAAAATCTTGAGATTCTCAAACACTTCAGATTTTAATTGGAGAAAATACACCCATGTGTATCTTGTGTAATCATCAATGAATGTTAGGACATATCTAGCTTGGCTAATAGAAGGTTTAGGAAATGGGCCCATTAGATCACTATGAACAAGCTCTAGAGGAGAAGAGGCTCTCTATACTATCCCTTTTGAAAACTTTTAGATTTTGGATGCTTTCCAAGAGCACAACCTTCACAAACTCCATCAGAAAATTTTATGGTAGGCAAGCCGTGCACCATCCTCTGTTTCCTAAGTTTCTGCATGTATCTAAAACTCAGATGTCCAAATATTTCATGCAAAATTCTACTTTCATCATTTGCATGTGTTATTAGTAATGTAGAATCTGATTTAGCAATAAAGTTAGAGAAAGTGTAGAGATGAGATTGATGATTCACCTTACCAACAACAATTCTAGAGTTGTCTTGCATCTCATAGATGCTCACTAAATCTGGTGTGAATTCAACTCTCTTTCTAGATCCAGAATGAGTCATTTTATACACAGAAAGAAGATTAACAGAAAGATTTGGAATATTTAATACATTCTAAAAAATTCCAATTCCAAGCCCTGCCCTCCCTATTCTAGTTTCCTGTATAGGAGAACCATCTCCCATAAGAATAGCAGAACCAAAATACAGTTTCAAAAAAGAAAGAGCATCTCTTGTGGTTTCCATGTGGTGAGAAGTTCCATATTCTATGATCCATGCATCTAAAGAAGAATGAAAAAGAACCCATGCATGAGCATTGTCTCTTTTTTCCAATGTGTTGTCTTCATGCTTCTTCTTGGAACTCTCTAGGATAAGACTACCAAGATTATGTTGGTGAAAAGTCTGAGCTATGAGATCATTGGTCTTCTTCATGCATGATGATTTTGGATGGAACCCATGGTTGTAATAGGTGCACATTGATTTTCCCTTTTTTTTCATTTCCTTTTGAGCTTGTAGATCCATCTGCATCCTTCTTATCTTTGCCTTTGTATAGGTAGTTGGATTTGGAAGTGTGCTTCTGACTTTCTTACACAACATGTGCATGAGGCTTGGAATACTTCATTATGCCAATTTTTATAAGCTTATCCTGCTCATGTATAAGGGACTCAAGGAACTTATCGAGTGTGGTAATCTTCCAAGTTGCATCTGTTGTAAGTCTAACTGCGTTGAAAGAAGACACAAATACTCCATAATTATTGACCCAATTTAGATAGAATAGAAAGGATTAATTTGCTACCTTCCTTAGATTTTTCAATACCACATCCTTTTAGCTAAAGTAATAAGGCCTTGAATTTTGTGAAGAAATCTTGAATATTATAAAATCTCCTTGGATCTAAGAGGTTGAGCTTAGTTTCAAGGATATGATCCTGCATCTCATCTTTCTTTCCAAAGAGTGTCTCCAATGTATCCCAAAATTTTTTGGGAGTTATACAAGCCTCAACATGAAACAACAGCTCTAGAGAGATGGATAAGAATAGAAGACCTAAGGCTTCATCCATGTGGTTGAAATATTTAGATTTTTCAACAGCTGAAAAGGGTTCAACCTTCGTATCCATAACTATTTGATACAGGCCTCTACTTCTAAGTTGAAGAAGAATCTTTGGCTTCTAGTCAGAGTAGTTGTATGGAGTGAGAATAATAGAGGCTATAAATTCCATTCTATAGACTATGATCTTTTGTACCTACAAAACAAATTCTCCTTCCTAGTACCTAAGATCTGATACCATGTGAATATTTTAGTACTCTTGCTGGAAAGAAATAAATTAGAAACAACAAAGATTAATAGAGTAATAGAAGAAATCAGAAACAACAGAGATGAAGAGAGTAACTACACAAAGCTACTATTGTATTGAAATTCCCCTCATTAATCACACAAAAAATACCAATAGATAATAATACAAACTCTTAACCCACCGAAGAAGGGAAGTTAAACTTAACATGCAATAAAAAAATCAGATGGCGGTGATCCATAAAAACTGGTTCAGACTGTAGGTTTAAAAATAGTGATTAAAGAAAGATACACCTATGCTGCAGTTGAAACAAGGAGTTGGTATAACACACTAACAAGGATGTGCACAAAATTTATTTGTTAAAAATATTTTCTGATGACATATAGCTGATTGAATGTTTTAAGATGTTAAGTTGATCACCGAAATGCAGAAAGATAATGCAAGATATTAAATCAGTTAATGGAATGTATTTTCATTAATGTCAACTTGATATAATCCGATTGGTTATATACAAAGTATTAAAAGAATTCAGATAATTAGAGAGATAAAGATTATGCTTTTCAGAATATATAATAGATCAACATTCACCAAGTGACTACAAACATCGATGGTTAGTGGAACCTAACAGACAGAGAAACCCTAGAGCAAAGTCACAGTGATGCTCGAGCAAGAAAACCAACAAGCATTACGGATGAGCATAATCACAAGCATTACCGATGAGTATAACTTCACAGTGATACCTAATGGACAGGCAACCCCAACAAAGATACACACGGAGAACTGAAGTGTTGACCGAAGCTATCAAAGAGTTAAACACCGAAAAGCACTGAAGTTCAGAAATGACAAAATAATTAGTTGACAAGAACTAAAGATAGAGTTAACTGGTTGTTAATATTATTTTCATTGACAAGTTAAAACTAGAGATAAGTAAAAGATTTAATGTTTTTTATCCAGTTGTCAAGGAGAAATCTACGGGATAAAATTGAAGAAAATCTTTAAAGCAAGATTGCATTAGATTGTGGATCATGCCAAGAACAATAAAATCAAGAAGTGAGAAATGATGATATCATATATATAAACAGACAATCTAATTCATTATGAATTAGGGATTGAATAGAGAAAGAGGATGGTGGAGAGAAACTAATGATGAACAACTTCATACAGTCCTGATTAATCAAGCTGAGGAAAAAGCTAAAGATTTCTATGGAAACTGAGCAAGAGAGAAGGAAAACTTCACCAAGTAGAAAGAAGTGGAGAAAAGGTCTTGAAAAGATACATTGATTAGAAAGGTATTATGAGCTTACAATAGATCTGAAAAATCTGAAAATTCTAAATTGTATGTGTGAACAAATCTTTACTGTTTCAGTTTAACCGTTGGATAAGAAAGTCTCTTAACAGAGCAGGACTTAACAATCCTTTGTATATTGAGATACATACCAAGGAATATTATAAAATTTGATCATGAAGATAGCATGAGATGACAGATACCATTTGGCAAACTACACTGGGTTTAGTCATAGAAGGTAGCATAGAGATGCTCGATATCAAGTGACAATCTATTCTATTTAAATCATCTAAGAAGGTCACACCTAACAGTGTGTTTGTAACCTTTAACAGGGTTAGCTCTTCATAGAGCTCACTTTAGAAGAGTGAAAATTTTGGGTCACCGGTCCCAAGTGGTTTTTCCTTTAACAGGGGTTCCACATTTAAAATCCATGCATCAATGTGTTTATGAGTCATTACTTTAGTGTTTTGCATTACACATAACTAATCTGGATTGATCGGTATACACTATGTAATTTACTATTTTTGGGTAAATGAAATACTGCTAATTGGTACACAGTGAGAATAAGGTTTAACAGTGAACTCTGAGTAGTAGTTATTTGTTAAAATTGTTTGAAGGCATTCATCTTGTAGGACTGAAGATAACTAGAGGCTTAATATTGTGGTACTAAGTTTTTGGGTTGATTTATTGAAATATTTTTTAGGCCAGTGATTCACCCCTCTCTCAATTATTCTAAAAATTGGTATCAGAGCTTGTGTGCTTAGAAGGGGATTTTAACAGCTCATGCAAAAGATTACAATATGAACAAACAAGATGTGCCCAAGTTAAATAAAGACAACTTTGCATCATGGAAAAGTAGAATAAGACTCCATCTATCAAGTATTGGTAATGATGTTACTTAACACCTTTATACTGAATATGTGTTACCTACATGACCTCACACACTTCAGAAATTGAGAGAAAAGAATGAGAACAATTGCATGACGATAGAACTTGCTTCCTCACTCTCTGATGCTGAGTTTGAAGATATCAAAACCTTCACCTCTGTAAAGAAAATGTGGGACAAATTGAAGTTGGTACATGGAGGAGATGCTAATGTACTAAGAGCTAAGGTAGAAAGCCTAAGAGGGAGGTTTGATGACCTAAGGATGAAAGAAGGAGAAAATATCACTCAGTATAACTATACAATCAAAGAGGTAGTCAATGCTATCCGAGGAGTTGGAGGTGTACTTGAAGAACAGATAGTGGTAAGTAAAATCCTAAGAACCTTACTGTTTGTATGTGCTATTAGAGTATCTTCTATAGAAGAAATGAGAGTAGTTGCAAACAATAATGTTACTCTAGATATTCTGATGGTAGACTGATTTCATTGTAGATTAATAACTTTGATAATAGTGGCTTACCATCTATAGAGTCTGTATTCAAATATTATTTGAAAATAAGTAAGTCAAGTCATAGACACACTATTAGAAATGATAGTGAAAGTGATAATGAGGATCAAGGAATTGATGAGATTGAAGCACTAATGGAAAGAATATTGTAGAGAGGAAAAGGTAGATACAAAGGTAAATTACCACTTGTATGTTTTAATTATAAATAGGTTGGAAACTTTGCTGCAAGATGTCGTAATAGAAGAAAATATGACATAAGTAATGATAGAACATATGAAAACAAGTTTGACCGAGGTGATAACAAAGATTACCAAAGCAATCAACAATATGAAAGAAGAGATACCAAAGACTAAAAGGTCAAAGGAAACAAATCTTACCTAAATGAGAACAGAGTTGATGATACTGTCACCGAATTTGATGAAGATATTGAGATGGTATTTGTAGCCATGAAGGATGATTAAGACGAAGAAGAAAGGTATGTAGAGACTGCACTCATATCTAAGGTTAGTAAGAAAGATGTTTGGATTATAGATAGCGGCTTCACTCACCACATGACTAGTGATAAATAATAGTTTGAAACTTTTGAATACTATAATGGTGGATCAGTAAGAATGGGTAATGACACACCTTGTCTAGTTGAAGGTAAAGGAACTATAATGTTGAATAACCTGATCAAATGTGATAATGCTTACTGGGTAAAAGGACTTAATTATAATCTATTAAGTGTTTCACAGTTGAATAACATAGGTCACCAAGTAGCATTTGAGAATAAGAAGGTAAATATCTTCAATGAATCAAGAAGGTTGATCAGAACTATTGAACAGACAAAAGGTAACCTTTTCTACCTTGATGACATTATCACTTGTTTAATGGCTAGAAATGAAGACATATGGTTGTGGAATAAGAGATTATGTCATGTGAATTTTGACAACATGATAAAGATAGGAAATAAAATAAGATTAAGAGGCTTACCGAGCATGTCAAAGCTCGAGCATATCATGTGAAAGAATTGTCAAAAAGGTGAGATGATAAGTTCTAGTTTCAAGCGTAAAGCTCATACATATGATAAAATTCTAGAATTATTCCATACTGATCTATGTGGACCCATGAGGATGAAGAGTTACTATGGGGATAGGTATTTGATTCTCTTTGTAGATGATTATTCTAGAATGATGACGAGTTATGTTCTTAAAAGATAAATCACAAGCATTCAATATGTTTGAATGGTATAAGGCTATGATAGAGAAAAAAGTGGTAAGGATTTGAAATGATTAATATCAGATAGAGGAGGGGAATTTATTTTTGATGAATTCACTAACTATTGCAATGAGAATGGAATTAAAAGACAGGTTTCTGCACTGAGAACACCACAACAAAATGGGATTGCTAAAAGGAGAAACCGATCAATTGTTGATTGTGCAAGAACACTGATGATTGAGAAAATCACTACTCAAACTTTCTGGAGGGAAGCTATCAGTACTTATATCTACACATTGAATAGAGTACAATTGAAGAAGGACATGAATAAGATACCCTATGAGCTTTGGCATGCTTACACACCCAATGTAAGTTACTTCAAAATCTTTGGTAGTCAATGCTATATTTTGAAAGATGAAAGAAATAGAAAGATTGACTCCAAAACTGATGAAGGTATCTTTCTAGGGTATTCCACCAAAATCAAGGCTTATAAATGTCTTAACAAGTCCTCTAACAAGATCATTGAAAGTGCAAATGTAAGAATAGATGAATTTACAGAGAAGAATGATAGGAAAGAAGAAAAGAACCAGAAGACTACAATAGGTTTGTTTACACTGAAGAACCTGACACTCTACTTGAGAAACAGTGTATCACTCCCAAGAAACAAAAAATTGCACCTGAGCATCAGGCTGCAATTATCAAAATTAGAAAAATCAGAAAAAATGATGTTTCAAGTGATGGAGATTAGAATGAAGGTCAAGATGATATTTAGAATGATGGAAAAATACCTAAACTGAAACTTTCCAAGTATGTCATAAGATATCATCCACATAATCAGATCATAGGAGACAAGAAGGTTAGAATGAGAACAAGAAGTAAGCCACTAAACACTAAATGTTTACTTTGTCATTTTGAGCCTAAATCTGTTAGTACTACACTTGAAAATGAGAAATGGGTGAATTCTATGAATGAAGAAATAGAAAAAATTGAGAAGAATAGAACATGGACACTTGTACCAAGACCTAATGACAAGAATGTCATCGTTACCAAATGGATATTCAGAAACAAGGTGAATGAGAATGGAGAAGTCACAATAATTAAAGAAAGATTAATATGCAAGGGGTATAGACAAGAAGAAGGTATTTATTATGGTGAAACCTTTGCACCCATTTCTAGACTAGAAGGAGTTAGAATTATTCTTTCTTATACTACATTTAAAGGATCCAAGGTATACCAGATGGATGTCAAATCTTCATTCCTAAATAGAATATTGGAAGAGGAGGTATACATTGAACAACCAGAAGGGTCTGTTGATCCAGACAAGAGAAACATGGTATGTAGACTACATAAAGCCTTGTATGGATTGAAACAAGCACCTAGAGCCTGGTATGAAAGACTTCACTACCATCTCATAAGCATTGAATTTGTAAGAACAAGTGAAAATAGCAATTTGTACTAAAAGAAGATACCGATGGTAATATTTTGATTGCTGAAATATTTGTTGATGATATCATTTTTGGGGGAAATAAAATATTATGTAAATCCTTTCCTAATGAAATGATCAAAGAGTTTGAAATGTCTATGTTTGGGGAGATCAAATTCTTTCTTGGTCTATAGATTCTTCAACAAGATGTAGGCATATATATCACTCAGTCCAAATACATCAAGGAAGTGTTGAAGATATTCAAGATGGAAGATTCCAAACTAGTTGGAACACCTATGGCAACTAGATGTAAGTTGACAAAAGAAGATAAATCAAAAAAGGTAAATAAAACCTTGTATAGATCAATGATTTGAAAACTAATGTATGTTGTTCATACCAGACCAGATATAGCACATGTAGTTGGAATAGTTGCAAGATTCTCTGCTAATCCCAAAGAATCACATATGACTGTTGTCAAGAGAATTCTGAGATATCTAAAGAACACCGAGGACTATGTATTATGGTATAAAAGAAAAGGAAAATTTGAGCTTCAAGTCCATACAAATGTTGATTGGGATGGAAACATTAATGACTGAAAGAGCACAAATGGAGGAGCATTCTTCATGGTTGATAGACTTGTCACATGGATCAGTAAGGAGCAAGGATGCATCTCACCGTCTACTACAAAAGTAGAATATATGGCTGTTGTTGCAAACTTCTCTAATATTGCATGGATCAAAAAATTGTTGGAAGGTATGAATATGAAGATTCTTGAACTAGTGATTATCTATTGTGATAATACTAGTGCAATAAACATATCAAAGAATCTAGTCATGAATGCTAAGACTAAGCATATTGCTATCAAGTATCATTACTTAACAAGTGAAAGAAAAAGAAGTGATACTAGAATATATTCAATCCAAGGAATAATTAGCTGAAATCTTTAGTAGGCCATTACCAAAAGATACATTTGAGTACCCGAGATAGTGATTAGGGGTCCAGCCCTTGTCTGTTAGTCAGTAAGATGACTAAGAGATTGCATTAGCCTATACACAAATCAGATCATTCATGTTGATGCAAGCACAGAGATGGACTACAAAGATACATCTGTACACAACAAGGTACATACCTACACTGAATACCAGAGATTATTTGGCTAATATAGAGTTGTATTGCTGATGGATAGGGAAATTCAAGGAGTATATTATAAAAATGTGAAAGGATATACCTTCGGCATGATAAAAAATTTACTTTGGTATTGTTGTCAAAGGGAGAGATTATCTAATTATTAGGGAAAGAGATTTGAAGGGAGAGATTATCTCATTATCCAAAGATAGAGAATATCAAAAGGGAGATATTACATATGAAATATCCATCAAAGGGAGAGAAGTAACAAAAGGGAGAGAATACATACTAAGGGAGAGATTGTTGTCAAAGAAAAATAGATGATCGAGGAGAGGAACAGTCAAGGAAGAGCACATATCAGGAACAAAGACAAAAGTTTCTACATCTATTTAGTAAAGGGATTGAAGATTGAAGATGACACTGCAAGAAACAAATCTAAGCTATATGAGCTTACCGAGAGCCAGATATTTGTATTAGTTATAGAACAAAAATATATGGGAGAGATCGATGAAATACACTTGATATATTTCATATTGTATTAGTAATAATATAGTGTGTTGCCATCAATGCCAAAGAGAGAGATTGATGACATATAATTGATTGAATGTTTAAATATGTTAAGTTGATCACCAAAATGTAGAAAGATAATGCAAGACATTAAATCAGTTAATGGATTTTATTTTCATTGATGTCAACTTGATATAATCTGATCAGTTATATACAGAGTGTCAAAAGACTTAAAAGAATTAGAGAGATAAAGATTATGCTTTTAGTAATGCATAATAGATTAGCATTCACTAAGTGACTACAAACACCGACAGTTAGTGAAACCCGACGGTCAAAGAAACCCGAGAGAAAAGTCACAGTGATGCCCAAGAAAGAAAACTGACAAGCATTACCGACAAGAAGAATTAGAAGCATTACCGATGAGAAGAACTTCATAGTGATGCTCAACGGATAGAAAAACCTAATGGATAGACCATCCTGATGGAGAGACAACCCCGACGGAGATACCCGAGGAGAACTAAAGTATTGACCGAAGCTATAAAAGATTTTAACATTTAAAAGAACCAAAGTTCAGTAATGACAAAATACTTAGCTAGCAAGAACTAAAGATAGAGTTAACTATTTTTTATCATTTTTTTATTCGACAAGTTAAAACCAGAGATAAGTAAAATATTTAAAGCTATTTTATCTAGTTGTCAAGGAGAAATCTCTAGTATAAAACTGAAGTAAAGATTTAAAGCAAGATTGGCTAATATTGTGGATCATGCCAAGAAAAAGAAAATCAAGAAGTGAGAATTGATGATATCATGTCTATAAAGATACAATCTAATTCATTATGAATTAGGGGAGTGAATAGAGAAAGAGGATGTTGGAGAGGAACTAATGAAGAAAAACTTCATATAGTCCTAATCAATCAAGTTGAGGAAAGCGCTAAAGATTTCTGCAAACACTGAGAAATAGAGAAGCACAACATCATCGAGCTGAAAGAAGTGGAGAAAAGGTATTGAAAAGATACATTGATCAGAAAGGTATTATGAGCTTACAATTGATTTGAAAAATCTACAAAGTCTAATTTGTATGTGTGAACAAATCATTTACTATTTTAGTTTACCCATTGGATCATAAATTTTCTTATCTGAGCAAGACTTAACAATCATTTATATATTGAGATACATCCAAAGGAGTATCAAAAAGTTTGATCATGAAGATAGCCTGAGATGCTAGATACCATTTGACAAACTACATTGGGTTTGGTCATAGAAGGAAGCATAAAGATGCCTAATATCAGGTGCCAAACTATTCTATTTAAATCCTCTAACAAGATCGCACATAACAGTGTGTTTGTAACCTTTAATACGGTTGGCTCTTCATTGAGCTCACTTTAGAAGAGTGAAAATTTTGGGTTACCGGTCCCAAGTGGTTTTTCCCTTAACAGGGTTTCCACATTAAAAATCCATGTGTAAATGTGTTTATGAGTCATTACTTTAGTGTTTTTCATTACACATAACTAATCTGGATTGATTGATATACACTAAGCAATTCACTATTTTTTGGTAAATGAAAGATTGCTAATCGGTAAATAGTAAGAATAAGGTTTAACAGTGAACTCCAAGCAGTAGTTATTTGTTAAAATTATTTGAAGGCATTCATCTTGTAGGAATGAAGATAACTAGAGGCTTAATATTGTGGTACTATATTTTTGGGTTGATTTATTAGAATATTTTTGAGGCCACTGATTCACCCCCTCTCAGTTATTCTAACATTTTCAAAGTTTTCATGCAAATGTAGTTGACCGATGTAAATCTATAATCCACACTAGGCATGGAAACTATTTGACCGAATATCTCACAAAAATATGGTTACATGGAATATAGTTTGAAGAAGATGGATTCATTTTAAAAAATTTACATATTTCCAAACTTGTAGACGAGAGGTACAAAGAAGTAAAAATATGGGGGAAAAATATGAAAGAATGAACAAGGTATAGGCATTCATTAAATTATTAAAACTAAATGATTTATTTTGGAGTTGCAATGGTCATTTTATCTACATATATGTGAAATCTATAAGCAGATGCAAAGCACACGAGTAAGACTAGCATTTCAATACCGAACCAGAAAGAGATCTTTGCCCAATATGGATGTCTATCAAGGAATGTAATGATTGTTTTGATTGGAGTGGTGAATCATTGATGAAATATTTAAAAACATTGAAATGAATCGTATCATCTTCTATAAGTTTCACTCCACAGTCTTGTCAAGCATTCTCTCGGCCACTCCAAAATGGGAACTTTGAAGTAAATATCAGTAACTAGAAAAGAATAATTAAGGTTGATTTTATGTCAAAGATTACATTCCAAAATGTTCATTTGGGAAAACATTGAAAATGTGAAGGAGAGATATGGAGACACATGAACTATTTTATGCAATGCCCCAAAAAAATTTTACTTCATGGACTGCCACAATCATAGGATGTGCGTGAGTTTGTTAGAGACACGTGTGAATTCAACAATCTTCACTAGCATCCTCCCTCTTTCAACTAGGAAAGAATCCATTAATGGGTGTAAAGATCACCAAACCCATGCCATGTGAGTGTCATCTGTTTGACCAAATGCCACAGGTGTAAAAAAATTTACTTCATGGACCGCCACAATCATAGGATGTGCGTGAGTTTGTTAGAGACACGTGTGAATTCAACAATCTTTGCTAGCATCCTCCCTCTTTCAACTAGGAAAGAATCCATTAATGGGTGTAAAGATCACCAAACCCATGCCATGTGAGTGTCATCTGTTTGACCAAATGCCATAGGTGTCAAAATGGGGGCACTGTGATGATGTGTGGAACACTCTTGTTAGTGTGTGAATTGTTTACCAAATTCCTTAAGAGATGTGATGTCATTTCCTAGAAGGTTTTTGTTGATATATACACGCGTAGAATGGTAAAAAATGAACAAAGTAAATGAGAGTTGGGAAGCATCGATTTGAAATGATATAAATTTGACACCAATCCAACTAGCATCAATTGAGCCCAAGCTCCTCCTTCTACCCAGCGCATCCCTAAGAACATGAAATACAATCAGAAAGCATGGTAATGGTTTGACATAATGTTTTCAAAGGAAATGGAAATTTCATATGATGATGTATGTTGCACACGAAACATTGGGTTTTCTGCCAACTATTCGATCAAATGCTGCCATAAATGTGTAAAGGATTTTGTAAACTTTTAAGTATAATAATTGTATAATCTGAAAGGTCATGTATCAGGGAATGTTAGTATGAAAATTCTCATAAAGCCTCAAAGATATTCCATCTCATGGAATGCAATCAAATGATTACAGATTGTGCAAAAACTAATTTTGCAAGGAGGCTCTAAATATCTTTGAATTGATGAAGTTCTCTGCGTGATTATCAATGAAAAATGTGGAATCAAAGAAAATATAGATTGAAGATCAGAGATGTCTTCAAAAGGAGAAATTTTACATAAAGGCCAGGGTGCAGCTGGATCGAAATTAAGAGAATCATTCATAAATTCTTTGTTGGAGACAAATCCCACATACAATGAGATAAAATTTATGCTATGTTGGAGAGCTTAGCTACAAAGATGAAGGATGCAAGGTATGTATCTGATACTTATTTTGTGCTCATGATTTAGAGGAGGAAGATAAGGAATTCTTTATCTATTGTCATAGTGAGAGATTAGCCATAGCTTTTGAGCTTATCTACATGAACCCTAGGACAACTTTAAGGATTGCTGAGAATCTTTGAGCATGTGATGATTTTCAGAAAGATACAAAGATTATCTCCAAAATTGTAGAAGCAAAAGAAGAAGGTTTCATGAAATTCAAAAGAAAGAACTTCATGCCCCATCAATTCAATCATTCTCAAGCTTTTCTTGTGTTTCCAGTTGTTATCACCATTTTCTACAGGAGCAGCCATGCTGAGTGAGAGGAAGTTTCCAGTTTGTGACAAGAACATTATTTAAAAGTTTTGATTTGGGGTATTTTTAAGTATTGGGATTACTTAATGTAATAAACGCAAAATGTTTTAAGCAAACATTAATAATGACAAAATGCCTTGCGGGTGCACTGATTGCCAAAATAGTTGGTATCTGTTTGATACTACTATTTTTTGTGCCATCCAATGTTGATTGGAGGGGCTGCTAAGGCATTGAAGAAGCTAGAGGATTGTAAGTGATTTTTGATGTTTTGATAAAGTGATGAATAAAGACATAAAAAGGTTTTTCCTGCAGATTTCTCTGTTCTTTTGATTCGTACAACTCTTTTTTTTAATGACTTAAACCTACAAGTCCAATTGGAGGATCATATTGTTTTATTTGTTTGTTTGAATGAAATAATCTTTAAACATTTGGTTGTGTGCGTGGATTAGCCTCTATAATTGGGAATCAGAGTTTGCTAGGCTGCCACTAGGTGTCATTGTGTGCAACCATGCCTCCTACTTGCACATGCATCATATGAAGTGGTTTGAATAAGATGTTAAGAAAGTAGGAAGACTGTATACTATGTTTTTTATGGCTAACTACAGGAACGGGCCGCAAGTTGAAGGAACACATGCATGACTGGGCAGCATCTCTATGTGCTTGTTGGTTGAATGTGGATGAATAGGAGTATTCAGGGATGATTTCAAGATTGAAGATTGAAGTCTGGTAGATTGTAGTGATTTGGAGGGTTGTTGGTATTGAGGGAAGTTATTGTCATTGTATTTGGATAGATGGTGAATTATCGTTCTTGAGTTTGTGTGTTTGGTTGTATGGAGATTTCATCCCCTGATTTTGTCTGAATGTGATTGAGAACACGTGACTGGTGTTTTGGGAATCAATTGCAGAGTGTTGGCATTTGTGGGCTCTGTCATTTGCATTGTGATAGTAATGCAGGTTTAATTCTTCATGGTCCCTTCTATCTCATTTAAGTGACTGTTGTGGGCTCTTTGAAGGTAGCTCCTCATACTATTGGTATCAGAGTGAGACTAGATCTTGTTGGGAAGCGTATTTCTATGGAGGAATCACATGAAGAATTTGAGGCTCACACTATGACTCCCAAAGGTATGACTCCATATGCCATCAAGAGGATGATGGAGGACTTGCTCGAGGAGAAGTTAAGGGAGTTCAAGGAGTCCAGTAGTAAGCAAAGTGAGATGGAAGAAGGTGCTAGTGGAGATGACGAGAAAGAAAAACACCAAAAAATAGCGAAGGATCTCCCTACATAATAGAAAGCATTCCTTGATGCTTTAAAGTCAGTAAAGGGAAATGGTACTAAAAAACTACCTACATATGGAGGTAGATTTAATAGTAAATAGGTTATTGAATGGATTGAGGAAATAACCAATCATTTTGAGTTGAATGAAGTCCTAAGAATGACAGGTTAAGGATTGCAAAAGGAAAGCTTAGAGGATTTTCTCTCTCATGATGGAATTATGTGCAGGGAGAAAGGATACAAAATGGAAAGAGTCTGATCTCTTCATGGGAAGTGATGAAGGCAAAGATCAAGGCATAATTTCTTCCTGTAGATTATGAAGTGTAGATGTACATGAAGTTTCAAAGCTTGAGGCAGAAAGAGATGGATGTTAATGCCTATATGGAGGAGTTCCATAGGACCACTCTCAGAGCAAAGAAACAAGAAGAAGAACCAAAAAGAGTGGAAAGATATTTGAATGGCCTAAGGATGAACATATAAGAGGAGCTTAGTCTCTTGAACCTCAACATAGTGGGGAAGTGTTTTCAACTTGCTCTTAAGGCTGAAGAAAAGTTGAAAAAGAAGGGGGATCAACACTAAGGAGGGAGAGGTGGAAGGAATGACCAAGGTAGAGGAAACTTCAGGAATAGTGGAAAAGGCCAGAGATCTAAAGGTGAGTCTAAACCCAAGGAGAAAGAGGGTGACTCAAGTAGTAGAGGAGGATATGGTGGAAGGGGATCTAATGGAGGAAGGTTGGGTGGATCAGGCAGAGCATTCAGGTTCTCGTGAATGAAGTGCTACAATTGTGGTTAGTTGGGACACCCAAAGTACAAGTGTCCACATAAGGCTTCCAATTCTCAGAGTGGTGAAAGGAGGTTCACTTATGTGTAGGAAGATAGTGTGAGTATGAACTCACCAAAAGTTTAGTTGATGACAGAGGCTGAAGGAGAAAGTCTCATGATAAGAAGGACACTTCTTAAGGAACCGATAAAAGAAGATACCACCCAGAGGAGGGCTCTTTTTAAAGTTTAATGAAAAGTGAAAGGAAAGTTGTGCAAGGAGATAATTGATTTGGGTTCCACAAATAATATCATCTCACTTGAAGCTATAAAAAAATTGAAGTTGGAGAGACATCCACATTCTTGTCCATACAAGGTCAGTTGGTTTAATAAGGGGCACCATGAAGTTGTGAATGAACAAGCTTGGGTAGAGTTTAGTATAGGGGGATATAAGGATAAAATATTGTGTGATATCATGCCTATGGATGATTTCCACCTCTTGTTGGGTAGACCTTGGTAATTCTACAGGAAGGCACACCATGATGGTGAGAAGAACTCTTATAATTTCCAAAAGAATGAGGTAACATACAAACTAAATTCTAAAGGGGAAGAGAAAGGGAATGATCAAGTTGGAGCAAGTGTGTTGATGGTGGGTGAGAAATACTTCATTAATACTCTTTAAGAAGAAGATGGAATAGGCTTTACATTGGTGCTTATGCATAAGGAATATAGGAAGAAGGAAAGAAGAACAACATACCTGAAAGAAGTTGAAGAGTTGCTGAACCAATACAAGGACACCATTGCTGATGTAATTCTCAAGTCACTACCACCAGGGAGAGACATAAACCATAAGATTGATCTCATTCCTGGAGTAGTGCTACCTAACAAGGAAGCACATAAGATGACACCGTAGAAGAATGAAGAGATTGATTGACAAGTACGGGAATTGCTTGACAAGGGGTTGGTAAGGAAAAGTCTTAGCCCGTGTGCCATACCCTTGGTTATTTCTCCAAAGAAGGATGGAAAGTGGAGGTTTTGTACTAATTCTAGGGCCACTAATAGGATAATTATAAGATATAGGTTTCCTATTTTGAGAATAGAATATTTTTTGGATTGTTTGGGGGGAGCTTCATATTTTTCTAAAATAGATCTCAAAAGAGGATACCATCAAATAAGGATACAAGAGGGTGACGAATGGAAGACAACCTTTAAAAATAATGAAGGGTTGTATGAATGACTGGTTATGCCATTTGGTTTGTCTAATGCTCTTAGTAAATTTATGTGACTAATGAATGAACTTTTGCAGTACTTCATTGGGAAGTTTGTTGTTGTCTATCTTGATGACATTTTGATATACAACAGAAATAAGGAAGAGAATTTTAAGCACTTGAAGATGGTTCTACAAAGGCTACAGAAATAGTTGTGTAAGATAAAATTGGAGAAGTGTGACTTCTTGAAACAAGAGTTGGTGTATCTTGGGTTTGTGATATCCAAGGGAGATCTGAAAATGGATCCAGCCAAAATAGAGGCCATCCTTTGTTTACCAACACTAAGGGCTATAGGAGAGGTTTGAAGTTTCCATGGATTGGCCACGTTCTATAGGAAGTTCATAAGGAACTTCAAAAACATTTGTACACCCATCTTGGACACCATCAAAGGAGGAGGTAAAGAAAAGTTTGAATGGAATAATGCAGAAGATAAGGGTTTTGCAGAACTCAAGAAATAGGTAGCAAGGTATCTTGTTCTTGTGTTACCGGATTTTCATAAAGTTTTTACAATAGAATGTGATGCTAGTGGGTTTACAATAGGGGTTTAACTTAGTCAAGAAGGTGGATCCTTAGCATTATTCATCAAGAAGTTGAATGAGGCAAAGAAGAAGTATTCTTCTTATGATCTAGAATTGTATGCCATGGTCTAGGCATTGAAAAAATGGAGTCACTATTTTTTTCCTAAGGAGTTTATTGTGTATACTAACAACCATGCTCTTAGTTTCTTGAATGGATAGGAAAATCTCAACCATAGGCACATGAAGTGGATTGAGAGTTTGCAGGCTTATACCTTCACAATCAAGCATAAGAAAGGACAAGACAAATAGGTGGTTGATGCACTTAGTTAGAGAGTGCTAACGGTACATGAAGTTTAGCTACAAAGCATGGATGTGGATGCACTGAAGGGAATGCATGTAGAAGATGGAGATTTCAGCAAAGCATATGAGGTTTGCACAAACTTGGAAGGTACTTTTCATTCTAATTTTTTAGAATTCATTGTGAAAGATGGAATGTTGTTCAAGGGCAGCCAACTATGTATTCCCAATTCTTCTATCCAGGACAATGTGGTTCAAGAAAAGAATTGTGGAGGTCTTGGTGGTCATTTTGGACTCAACAAGATGTTGGAATTGGTACAAATCTTCTACTATTGGCCAAAGATGCAAAAAAAAATTAGGAAGTTTGTAGAAGGTTGTCTTGTGTGTCAAAGGGCCAAGGGAGTGTCAAAAAATGTTAGGATTTTTCAACCTTTTCCCATACCGAATAGACCTTGTGAATGTTTTAGTAAGGATTTTGTGATGGAGTTAACAAGGACAAGGACAGGTTATGATAGCGTGTTTTTTGTAGTTGATAGATTCAACAAAATAGCTCATTTTATTCCATGTAAAACCACTAATGATTCTAGTTATATTGCAAGGCTGTTCTTTTAAGAAATAGCTCATATTCATGGTTTTCCATTGAGTATTTTATCTGACAGGGACAACAAGTTTGTAGGTCACTTTTAGAGGACCTTCCGAAAGAAAATGGGCACCAATTTGTCTTTCAGTTCAACCTATCATCCTCAAACAGATGGGAAAACTGAAGTGGTTAATAGATCTTTGGGTAACATTCTTAGGTGTTTGACACAAGAACATGGCGGTAGTTGGAATGCTATCATACCTCACATGGAATTTGCATATAATGATTACGTGAATCATAGCATAGGCATGAGTCCTTTTGAAGTTTTTTATGGAAGACATCCAAGAGGACCTTTTGAATTCAGCATTGTGGATGGTTTAGACAAAAGGAGTGGACATGCGGAAGAGTTTTCTGAAGCAATGGTGGAAGTGTATGAGCACGTGAAGAAAACATTGGAGAAAAATAGCCTTAAGGTGAAGGCAATGGAAGATTTGAAGAGAAGGAATGTGTAGTTCAAAATTGGGGACTTGGTCATGGTGCACTTGAACAAAGATCAGTTACCTCAAGGTAGTCATATGAAGCTGATGATGAAGAAGTTTGGGCCATGTGAGATTCTGGAAGTACGGAGAAAATCCCTACAAGATCGCATTGCCTCCGAATGTGACTATTTCACGAATATTTAACGTCTCAGATCTAACATAGTATAAGGGTTCAAATGAAGCAGTTGTTATAGTAGAGCCACCACTTGAACCAAATGATTCAATTCAAAAGTTTCCTTCTAAGGGGAAGCCATAGACGGAACGTATCATCACCAATAGAGAAGCAATGAGGACAAGACACAAAGTGCACATGGAGCATTTGGTTAAATGGAAGGGCCTTCTATATTCTGAGGCCACTTGGTTGACAAAAATGGAGATTCTTAGGCAAGGTAGGGATTTGCAATGACTGGTCTTTAAGAGGACTTGAGACAAAATCTACCCCTGGGAATATGCTACAGGCGCAGACATGTTGAGTCATAGGAAGTTTCCAGTTTTTGATAGGAACATTAGTTAAATATTTTGATTTGGGGTATTTTTAATTCTTGGGATTACTTAATGTAATAAATGCAAAATGTTTTAAGCAAACATTAATAATGAAAAAATTCCTTATGGGTGCAATGGTTGCTAAACTAGTTGGTAGTTATTTGATACTACTATTTTTTGTTCCATCCAGTGTCGATTCAAGGGGATGCAAAGGCATCGAAGAAGCTAGAGGATTATAAGTAATTTTTGATATTTCAATAAAGAGATGAATAAGATAAAACAATTTTTCCTGTAGATTTATCTATTCTTCTGATTCGTACAACTCTTTTTTTTAATGACTTAAACCTGCAAGTCCATTTGGAGGATCATATTGTTTTATCTGTTTGTTTGAATGAGATAATCTTAAAAAAATTTGTTGTGTGCATGGATAAGCCTTTGTAATTGGGCATCAGAGTTTGTTGGGCTACCAATAGGTGTTGTTGTGTGCAACCATGCCTCCTTCTCGCACATTCATCATATGAAGTGGTGTGGATGTGATGATAAGTGAGTAGGAAGACTATATACTATGTTTTTCATGGCTAACTGCAGGAAGGCCATGGGTTGAAGGAACATGTGCATGATAGGGCAGAATCTCTATGTGCTTTCTAGTTGAATGTGGATAAATAGGAGTATTGGGGGATGAGTTCAGGATTGTAGATTGAAGTCTGGTAGATTGGAGTGATTTGGAAGGTTGTTGGTATTGAGGGAATTTATTGTCATTTTGTTTGGACAGATGGAAAATTCTCAGTCTGGAATTTGTGTGTTTGGTTGTATGGATATTTCATCCCCTGAGTTTGTCTGAACATGATTGAGAACACATGACTGGTGTTTTGGAAATCAATTGCAGAGTGTTGGCATTTTAGCATTCTATCATTCACATTGTGATAGTAATGCAAGTTTAATTCTTCATGCTCCCTTCTATCTCATTTAAGAGATTGTTGTGGGCTCTTTGAAGGTATCCTTTGGGCTTATCTACGCGAACCATAGGAAAAATTTAAGGATTGCTGAGAATATATGAGAATGTGATGATTCTCAAAAAGATACAAAGATTATCTCCAAAATTGTATGAACAAAATAAGGTTTCATGAAATTCAAAAGAAAGCACTTCATGCCCAGTCAATTCAATCATTATCAGAATTTTGTTGTGTTTTGAAAGTTTTTATCATTATTCAATCTAATTTTCCTTTTAATATAAAGCTAATTAAGGGTCACCCAAGGACAGGAAAGACCTCAATGTTGGTCTCACTTTTTTCCATCTTAGTCTATAAGCCAGTCAAATTTCTTTTGTGCGCACCCACAAATGTCAATGAGATTCCTTAATATTCTTAAATGTCCATCTATATGTTTCCCTATTGTTGTTAACTTTCCTTATCTCTTGCATTTGACTGATACTATACTCCTAGGAAATGGGGAGACATTTGATCGTGAAATCACTTTTGGAAATATTTTTCTTGCATGTCGAGTTTATCGTTTGTCCAAATATATCCTACCAAAGAAATCATGAAGGTTTTCAAGAGATGCCACAAGAAACATATAGCGATACACCACAAGAAACAAACAACCCTGATTTTTCATGGGATGATAGAAAGAGATTGCAAACTTTAACCTCAAAATTATGTGAGGTTGCAAGCACATTATTAAGTGATTTACCAAGAGCTCTATTGAACATAAATGTGATATTTGGAATCATGGACAGAGAAACAATGAAACATGAAGAAGACATTAAGCAAAGAAATATCTAAGAAAGGACACAGTGGCTTGTGGAATCATTAATAATATTTATTTAGGATAAAAAATATATTAATTGTTTATCATGACTATGTAAGGAGAAGGTGATATACTTTTATGACTATCTAAGAAATCACCTATATTCGTATCAATGAAGATGACATATTTTATTCCCTTGCAAGCCAAATAGATACACTGGTGGATGCATTGAATGTGATAGTATGTGTCACTTTTAATAAGTCACAAGGTTCCATATAGATGTATAAGCTTGTGGAAATGTTATATTGCTGAAGAAGGATCTACTTCATAAATGGATGCTTGAAAAATAGAAGTGACCTCAATATTTTTAAAGACAAATTTTTTATCAAGAATTAATAAATATTAGATAAGAAGAAACTCCAAGGCTCACTTTGAAAAGACTTGTGACCGAGTTTTATTTTAAATTTATAAAGTTTTTTCATACCTACTTTATACAAGTGACTTTTGTCACATGTTTTTATTATGTTAGAAAATAAGATTTGTTTCCACAAAAGCTATGAAATTTATAATTTAAGGGAAGCTTATTTTATTTTCTCAAAATGAAAAAGGTAGTTACTTAGGTAGTTATAGGTGGTTATCAAGAATATTTACAAAAGAATAACCAACAAGGCATATGATTTGTATGTCCTAAATGTATCATCTAGACATTTTTATCAATTTCTCATATGTTAAATTGATAATCGCTTTGAGTACATTAGATATATGTAAAAGATGAAGCATGTTCACACCCTGGTATCTCGGTTAGAAATGTTGAGGCTACCTGTTTCCTTGTATGTGGAAACATGTTTCCTTTCTTTCATTGATTTAACATATCAAACTTATCTTGTACTAAATATCCCCTTTTTAATATTTTATCATCTGGGAATCTCACATGGTATTGATATGTCTACTATTGGGGTTCTTGCCATCTGTTTCCTTTAGTTTTATTTTGTCTTCTTTTTATACTTTCAGGTGAAATATGCTCAGAAAATAAAAATACCCCTATCATATGAGGGATATTCCCCTCTCAAATGTAGAGGAATATTTGATTAGATCAAGATCTAGTTTTGATCTCTCCAACTGTTGGCATGGTTGTTACTACTCATAGGGAAAACATGATCAGTTTTCAAGACAATATTGCAATGACAAATCTATTTACCAATAAATTTTTGGTAACTTTACTAGGAATCAAAATGTTAGTGCACATTACTCATTAGTAATTTCAAGGTACATTCCTTGGAGAAAAGGTTAGCGACTCTATCTAAAGTTTGAATATAGAACAATGGTTTGGTACAAATGAAACGTAGAGAGTGATAGTGATAGTGACAATGATGATGAAGAGTTCTCATATCAAAGGTGTCAGAATCCCAATGAACATATACAACTTGATTTATTGAAGATATTTTACAATGGAAATATTCATCCTTCCTTGCTTCAAACTCTGTGAAAGATTAGAGAAAAATATGAAAAACATTGTGAGTTTCTTTCTCATGATCAAGAATCTTTATCAAAAAAATATTCCACATGAAAAGATATATAAGACTTTATTGATAAGTTTCATTCATCTAAATTAGTGAATAATAAAGATGGTGAGGTAAGTATTCAACTTCTTATACCTAGTTCCCAAAGAAATCAGATTCTTGAAGACCCAAAAAACTTTGAGTTTTTGAAATCATTTTATGACAATATGAAATTTACTCCTCAAAAGGTACATCCATATTTACTTCAAACATTGCAAGAAATCAAGAAAAATGATGAGTGTGAGATTTATTCTCTTGCTAATAAAACATCTTTCAATCAAAATGGTGGAAGGGATCAAGTAAAATTTAGATGCATTAAATAAGATGAGGTTGTTATGTATGCTCAGGAAGATTATCAAGAAAGAGTGTCTAAGAAAGAAGAAGTTCACATGGATGTATTAGGACATAATTGTGAAAATTTTAATAATCAGGAAGAAAAAATTGATCATATTGATACTCGTGAACTTCAAAAAGAGACATCAAATATTTCCCAGACAAGCATGCAACCTAAACTTGAAGATGAAGAAAATATGTTTCAAGATGAATCTCATGTCATTTTCATTCCAATTTTGTGTCTTAGGGCTTCCAATGATGATTTCATTTGTGGAAAAGATATTCCTATTCACTCATCATTTATCACCGAAGAAGAAATCCATGTTGATGAGAATCAAGGAGATATAAATTTTTCTTTTAAGAGTGAAGTTTTTGAAGGGAAATTTGAAAAATTAGATAAGAAATATGTGAGCATTGATGAATCTAAAGATCAAAAGGGTGCTCAAATCCATGAGAAATTCACTCTTAGTCATAGTCCTAACACTTCGAGTAGTTAATCTTTTTACATAGTGAAAGTCTTTCTCAACTTCTTGGTCATGGCCATCAGCCACCATTAGAAAAGATTCATATACCCAAAGAAATATAGATTCCTCATATGTTTTCACTAATTGAAAAATATCATGCTATGTTAAACCAATCTCAAGAAGTAGATAATAGAATAGAGATAACATCCCATTTTGCAAAGGGATCAACATTCGATAAAATATGTGCTAATCAAGAGACTGAAAAATATAAAGATGGAGTATAAGACAACCCTACTCTACTCCACACACAATCAAAATGTAAAGATGTAGGTTTTTATAGTGATTCTCACTGAAAGGGGCCTTCTTTGCATGAATACCAATCTTTGAGCAATACTTCTCATTGTGTGGACTCATTAGAGGATGCATGTACTAAAAAGGAAAAAAAAATTCCTAGATTCATATGATGACACGTGTCAAATAATGAAAATCATGTACAGGGAAAATGCATTTTCAGAGCCAAATTGTTGCTTAGAAGGTCCAACCATAGTCATGACAATTGAATGAAAAGAATGTTAGTTATCAAAGAAGAAGAAGGCAATCACTGATGATCAATCAAGAGAATTCCAATGATTGAAAATAAATTTTCAAGCCCCCAAGTTTCAGATCCAAATCATCAAAAGTGCATTAAAACACTTGAAATTCTAATACTTCATCTCATTCAAGAAGAATTCATCAATGACATGCAACAAGAAGCAGAGTGTATTCAAAATTCTAATGTTTCTGGTGAGACATGTTTATTTGCATATATTTCCCCACCCGAAGAAGTTGTGCATGCAAAAAATGTCAAAACCAGAGCTCAAGTCATGAGACTACAATTGATCTCACTCTAGGGTTTCCACTTGATATCTTGTAATTTCATTTATTTTTCTCAGCCATTCAATGGGTCTTCATAACGCAACTGGAGATTTTTGAGGTAGGCATCACATACCATGTACATATTTTAGGCAGAATTTTTTATTGTGCCAACACCATTTTAGGATTGCCTCAAGTTTCTCCAGTTAATCCTTATGTTGTCTCCTTTGTGACTCTATTTCCAAATGGTAACACACTGATCATTATAGAGAATGTGTGTTTGTTTTGTGTCCTTCATGGTCCTTTTCCCCAGATAGAGCTAGTTGTTTCCATGGTTTCTTCAATAGCCAAAATTTCAATTTTTTTCCAGCCATGTCTGAGGTTATTTGTGGGCTCAATGTATCGGTTTATTTAAACATGTTTTTACATGGTCCTTTGGTCAAACTTTCAAAATCTTATTATTTTTGGTCGTGAATAATTAAAAACATGTCAAGCTTAAAGCTTGAAAATATTAGTAATTCATGGGATTCCTTGTGTTTTTGTGATTCCAAACTCTTTGGTTGTCTGTTAGCTTTATTTTGTACTTCAAATTTCTAAAATCAGAGCTACGAGTCAAAAGTTATGATCCTTTGAAGTTGGTATATTAAGTTTAAAATATTTAAAATTCAAAATTTATAATTTAAAATTAAAATCTTAACTTTTAAAAAAGTTAAGGGTTTTTATTTGGGGTTTTAATTGTGGAAAGACAAGAAGCTAAAAGCCTTGAAAGGTTAAGAGTCAAGATCCTAACTTGGTCAACATTCCAACCCATTCCAAAACCTTAACTTTTAATAATTTAGGAGTTAATACCTTAACTTCAAAACTTTTCCCTAATCCTAAGCTTACATATTTTAAGATTTCAAGAACTAAACCCTGACTTAACTTTTATGGTTGTGATTTTAGTTTCCTAACTTTTGGTTTTGGAAACTCTATCTTGAAAGTTCATAACCATCCATTGACAACTTCCAAGAAAATCTAGTTAGCAGTTGTAATGCCAAATTCACAACCTTTCAAATTTTAAAGATTGATTGTAATCAAAACCTTGGAATGTTTAAAGATTGTAGTTGGATGGTGTAAAGCCAAATTCACAACCTTTTCTACCATTCACCCTACAATGTCGAAATCAAAATTTTTGAACCAATACATAGACTTAGGCAAGGCACAAGAATATTTATTAGATGTTGTGGCCACAAGTGCCATGTCAAACACATATATTTAAACTGTGGAGGCATATACAGACACAGTTACAGTTTTAAAAAACCTCTCAATGATAAGTGGTCTAAGTGAAGTGACTGCATGACTAGAGGATGTGCACAAAATTGATTTGTTAAAAAGGTTTTTAAAGTTTTCATGCAAATATAGTTGGTCAATGTAAAATCCATACTCCACACCAGATATGGGAACTATTTGACCAAATATCTCATAGAAATATGGCTACATAGAATATAGTTTGAAGAAGATGGATTCATTTTAAATAATTTAGAGATTTCCAAACATGTGCAGATGGGAGGTACAAAGCAGTAAGAATATGTGGGAAAATAGGAAAGCATGAACAATGTCATGAACTATAACTGATTGAATGTTTTAAGATGTTAATTTGATTATCATAGTGACATAAGAAAGTTTATGCAAGACATTAAATCGGTTAATGTATTGTATTTTCATTGATCTCAACTTAATATAATTTGTATGGTCATTGACATACTGCCAGAGACTTCAAAGAATTGATGAATCAAAGGCTATGCTATAAGTAATGCATATAATTCAAGTATTCACTAAGTGAATGTATACACTGACGGAGTGCACACCGATGGTCAGGGTAAAAGAGAAAAGTCACAGTGTTTCCTGATGAGAAAAGAACAGTGTAGCCTGATAGACAGAACTACAGTGTTTCCCGAGGGATGGAGATCCCAAAGACATCTGAAGTCACATTGATGAAATAGTCAGTTATCACCGATTACTAACTGTAGTATTGACCAACAAAATAGAGCATTTAGAAATGACAAAATTCTTAGCTATCAAGAGCTAAAAATAGACTTAACTGATACTTATTATTGTTTTAATCGACAAGATAAAGATGGAGATAAGTATTGGATTTAAAGCTTCTTTGTCCAGTTGGCAATAAAATCTCTACGAGATAAAACTAGAGTTTTTCTTTAAATCTAGTTGGAAAGAATTGTGGATCACACCAAGATCAAGAAAGCCAAGAAATGGTGAATCATGTCTATAAAGAGACAACCTAATTCATTACGAAGGTGGTGAATTGGAGTGACAAGATAATAGATGTTGAAGAGATTGTGAAGGAGAAGAAAGTCTTCATTCAGACCTGATCAATCAAGTTGAGGAAAGAGCTAAATTCTATAGACATCGACAAATAGAGATACAACATCACATAGAAGAACAATGTGGAGCAAAGTTATTGAATTGATAATATTGATCAGAAAGGTAATGTACTTACAATAGATATGAAAATCTGCAATTCAAGTTGTATATGTGAACATATCAATTTACTATTTTAGTTTAACCATTGAAGCATCAAGTCTCTTAACCGAGCAGGAATTAAAAGTATTTTGTAATTGAGCTACATCCCAAGGAGTATCAAAAAGTTTGATCATAGAAAGTAGCATTGGATATGCTCGATACCTTTTGACAGGCCAAATGTGTGTTTGATCAAAGATGGTAGCATTAGAAGCCAGATACTAAGTGACAAACTATCTTTTAAATCCTCTAACAAGGTCACACCTAATAGTGTGTTTATAACCTTTAACAAGGTTAGCTCTTAACTGAGCTCACTTCAGAAGAGTGAAAATTTGGGGTACCGGTCCCAATGGTTTTTCCATTAATAGGGTTTCCATGTTAAAAATCCATGTGTTAATGTGTCTATGAGTCATTACATTATTGTTTTTCATTTCACTTAAGTAAATTTGGATTGATCGGTATACACTAGTTATTTACTATGTTTCGGTAAATAGAAAGATTGCTTATCGGTAAACATACAAAAGAAGATTTTACAAAGCATTTCGACAAGTAGAAATTTTATAAAAGTATTTCAAGGCATTCATCTTGTATGACTGAAGCTAACTAGAGGTATAATTTGTTGTACTAAGTTTGAAGGGTTGATTTAAGGATTAATTTTTGAGGCCACTGATTTAGTCCCCCCCCCTCTCAGTTATTACTAACAATTGGTATCAGAGCTTGTGTGATTAGAAGGAATGTTTCAAGACCTAAGCTAAAGATCACAAGATGAATAGACGAGATGCGCCCAAGTTAAACAAAGACAACTTTGCTTCATGGAAAAGAAGAATAAGACTCCACTTATCAGGTATTGGATATGATGTTACTCAATACTTAGATACTGAATATGTGTTTCCCATAGGACCACCCATAGTTGAACAAATGAGAGAGAAGCATGAGCACAACTGCATGATGATAGAGCTTGCTTCCTCAGTCTCCAATGTTGAATTTGAAGATGTCAAAGCATGCACAACTGCAAAGCAGATGTGGGAAAAATTAAAGCTTGTACATGGTGGTGATAAAAATGTGAGAGCCAAGGTAAGAAGCCTTTGAGGAAAGTTTGAGGATCTCAGAATGAAAGAAGGTGAAAACATAACATAGTAAAACACAAGAATCAAAGAGGTAGTCAATGCTATCTAACGAGTTGGAGGTATACTAGATAAAAATAAAATCGTAAGTAAAATTCTAAGAACCTTACTGCCTAATTATGCTATTAGAGTATCTGCCATACAAGAAATGAGAGCAGTAGCAAATATCAATGTTACTCTAGACAGTTTGATTGGAAGACTAATTTCATTTGAGATGAATAATTTTGATAATAGTGTCTTACCAAACATAGAGTCTGCATTCAAATCTTCTTTGAGAATAAGTAAATCAAGTCATGAGCACACTATGAGAAAATATAGTGATAGTGAAAGTGAAGAAGAAGATATTGATGAAATTGAAACACTTATGGCTATAAGAATGTAGAGAGGCAAAGGTAAATACAAAGGTAAATTACTACTTGTTTGTTTTAATTGTAAAGAGATTGGACACTTTTCTCTAAGATGTCCTAACAAAAGAAAAGATGACAGAAGTAATGACAGGTCATTTGAGAAGAAGTGTGACATAGTTGATTACAGAAGAAACTGACAATCAGAAAGAAGAGATACTTGAGACTACAAGGACAAAGGAAATAATGCCAGTTACCTAGCTAAATGCAAAGATGAAGATACTGACACTAAATCTGATGAAGACATTGAGATGGTGTTTGTGGTAGTAAAAGATGATTCAGATGATGATGAAGAAAGGTATGTAGAAACTGCACTCATAGCTAAAGTTAGTAAAAATGATGTCTAGATCATAGATAGTGGCTACACTCACCATATGACTGGTGACAAACAAAATTTTGAGACTTTTGAATACTATAATGGTGGTTCAGTAAGAATGGGTAGTGACACACCTTATCCAGTTGAAGGTAAAGGAACTATAATGTTGAATAACCTACTAAAATGTGAAAAATTTTATTGGGTGAAAGGATTGAATTATAATCTATTGAGTGTTTATCATTTGAATAATTTAGGTCACAAAGTAGCATTTGAAAATAATAAGGCAAAGATCTTCAATAAATCAGGAAGTCTAATTGGTACCGGTGAGAAGACAAAAGGTAACTTATTCTATCTGAATGATACTGTCACCACTTTCTTAATGGATAGAAATGAAGATATATGGTTGTGGAAAAAAATATTGTGTCATATAAACTTTGACAAAATGATAAAGATAAGCAAAAAAAAAATGTAAGAGGCTTACCGACGATGATTAAACCAGACAATATCATGTGCAAAAATTGTCAAAAAGGTAAGATGACAAAGTCTAGTTTCAAAATAAAAACCCATACATCTGATGTCATTCTAGAATTAGTCCATACTGATCTATGTGGACCCATGAAGCCAAAGATTTATTATGGTGATAGATATTTTATTCTCTTTGTTGATGATTACTCTAGAATGATGGCAGTAATCTTTCTAAAAGATAAATTTGAAGAATTCAAGATGTTTAAATGGTACAAAGCAATGGTAGAAAAAATAAGTGGTAAAGAATTGAAATGATTAAGATGAGATAGAGGAGGGGAATTTATTTCAGATAAATTTGGTAACTTTTGTAATGAGCATGGAATCAAAAGATAGGTCTCTGCACCAAGAACACCACAGTAAAAGGAATTGTTGAAAGAAGGAACATATCCATTATTGATTGTGCAAGGAAAGTGATGATAGAGAAAGGCATCACTCAAATATTCTAGAGGGAAGCTGTTAGTATTGTTGTTTACACATTGAAAAAAGTACAATGGAAGAAAGACACCAATAAGACACCTTATGAGCTATGGTGTGGTTACCCACCCAATGTAAGTTACTTCAATTTTTTTGGAAGTCAATGTTATATCCTAAAAGATGATAGAAATGGAAATCTTGACTCCACGAGTGATGGAGGAATCTTTCTAATGTATTCCACCAAGAGCAAGGCTTATAAATGTCTCAATAAAGCCTCTAACAAAATTGTTGAAAGTGAAAATGTAAAGATAGATGAATTTGCAGAGAAGAATGAAAAAGAAAGCATAAAAGAACCAGAGGAGTACAACAGGTTTTTCTACAATGAAGAACCTAACACTCTACCTGAGAAACAATGTCTAGATCCTAAGCAATAAAATGTTGGAATTATATTGGAATGATGTACTAAGAGGGGAGGGGTGAATCAGTACCCCTAAAACTTTTCTTGGTTAGCCCATTAACCCTTAATCATCAGTTTGTAAATTATCTTATCTAACTGTTCATCTTTCTTTATGTAAATGCAATCATATCATAAGTTCTTTTAGTATGTAACCATAATAGAAAAATTCATGAAAATAGATAACACATAACACAAGATATGATATCGCAGAAAAATCCTGTTAGGAAGTAAAAACTACGGTGGGGATTGTTACCCACAAGACTTCACTATATGTAGAAAAGAGGGGGCCAGTTAAGGCTTACAATTGGTCACTTCTGATGACCTACCCTATTGGGAGTATTACAGTGGAGACCTGTTAAGATCTACTTCATTTGAAGCTTTAGCAACACTGCTAAGTGTGCACTCTGTTAAGAGATTTGTAAAGAACGGTTAAGTCCACCTTCTATAAAAGGATTTTAGATGTGATGCACTTGTTAGAATGCAACTACATAAGTCTTTGATTTGATGATGTATGCAATCTATAAGTGCTGATAACAGATCCAAATAAGCTTCATACATATAAGTAATCATCCTTCCATGATTGAATAATACCTTTATCATCTCATCGGTAGCCTCTGTATGTTCTTGACAACTGATATGATATGTTTCTGAACTTTGCATGAATTCTACCTTTTACTCCTTAGATGCTCTTCATGCCCATCAACAACAATGAATTCATTCTTCACAATTGATTTGAACATCTATGTATACAAGTGTTTGGCTCAATTCTTGATTCAAGCTTCGCAAGTTAACTCTAGATCCAAGGTTTACAACTTGACCTTGATCTTTAGTTAGATATGTTTTAGATCTGTTAGGATGCTTTAAAACATTTACATAAAGCTTTCTTGACCCTCAAGTTATGATT
>MU223104.1:3097338-3115213 GCA_018584345.1 Thuja plicata
TGTGTTATAGTCCCAAACATATGAGTTACTTACTCTTGTTGGTTTGTAGCTTTTATCAGTTTCCTTTGGTGTCCATGCCTTGTTGTTCTTTTTCTAGCATTCCTTATGTGTATGCCCATTCATCTTGCATGTAGGATAGTACTTTTCCATATAGGTTTTTCTCTTTGAATTTTTCACTTTGGATCTGCACTCATGTGCCTTGTGTCCTTTCTTTTGACATTTATAACAATTACCAGTAAAAGTGGATTGTGCTTGAGAAATACCTTTCATTTTTCTTCCACAGATGTTTGAGGTGTGGCCTAGTTTTCCATAGTGATTGCATGAAAGATTCTTGGATCTTGGGGTTATAAAAGCATTCCTCTGATCTGGTTGATTAGAAGATTCACCATTCTCATTGTACCCTAATCCTGTGTAGTTGTTGACTCTTCTTTGTCCATCAATAAAATCAGCCATCCTTTTGTTGCTATCCTCAACCTTTTTGATTAATTAGTTATGTTGATTCTGGACTTTGATTTCATGCTTCAATTTTTCGTTCTCTTCTCTTATCTCACCTATGATCTGTATTATTTCAATGAGTTCTGTATTTAATCTATTTGCTTCTTGACTCAAAAGAATTATCTAGTTTTTAACCTCATGGTGATGCTCAGTGAGTCTTTGAATCTTTGATTCTTTCTCTTCTGGCTTCTCTATAATTTGCCTCCTATCATCAATGGCTAGTGTTCTTTCATTTTTAGCTTTTCTTTCATCATTCATGACATCAATCACTTTCACCATCTGAGTCTCTTGACCAATTTGCAGCATCTTGATTTGATCTGTCAGATGTAGATTGATCTCTTGTAGACTTTTAATTTCTTCAATTGATGCATCTGAATCTTTGCTCATTGATGATTCTGTTGTTTCAAAGTAATCTATTATATCCAATTCTTTGTAGTCTTTCTCATTCAACCTAGTTTCCATAATCTTTCTTTCATCAAGAAATTTTCTCAGTTTTATTTTCGCCTCCTTATACTGCTCATAGTTTATTTGCATCTGTAACTGCTCATTCTCAATAGTCATGTCCAGTCTGAACTTGTCCATTGCTCCGATCTTTTCTCTCAAGTCTTTAATCTTTTCAAGAGAGAGACTTAGCTCTGATACCAATTGTTGGAATTATATTGGAATTATATACTAAGAGGGGAGGGGTGAATCACTACCTCTAAAAATTTTCTTGGTTAGCCCATTAACCCTTAATCATTAGTTTGTAAATTATCTTATCTAACTGTTCATCTTTATTTATGTATATGAAATCATATCATAAGTTATTTTAGTATGTAACCATAATAGAAACATTCATGAAAATAGATAACACATCACACAAGATATGATATCGCAGAAAACTCCTGTTAGGAAGTAAAAAATGTGGTGGGGATTGTTACCCACAAGAATTCACTATCTGTAGATAAGAAGGGGTCAGTTAAGGCTTACAATTGGTCACTTCTGATGACCTCTCCTGTTAGGAGTATTACAGTGGAGACCTATTAAGATCTACTTCATTTGAAGCTTTAGCAACACTGTTAAGTGTGCACTCTGTTAAGAGATTTGTAAAGAATAGTTAAGTCCACCTTCTACAAAAGGATTTTAGATGTGATGCACTTGTTAAAATGCAACTACATAAGTCTTTGATCTGATGATGTATTCAATATATAATTATTGATAAAAGTTCCAATTACACTTCATACATATAAGTAATCATCTTTCCATGATTGAATAATACCTTTATCTGCTCGTCGGTAGCCTCTGTGTGTTCTTGACAACTGATATGATCTATTTCTGAACTTTGCATGAATTCTTCCTTCTGCTCCTTAGATTCTCTTCATGCCTATCAAAAACAATGAATTTATTCTTCACAATTGATTTGAACATCCATTTATACTAGTGTTTGGCTCAATTCTTGATTCACGCTTCGCAAGTTAACTCTAGATCCAAGGTTTACAACTTGACCTTGATCTTTAGTTAGATTTGTTTTAGATCCATTAGGATGCTTTAAAACATTTACATAAAGCTTGCTTGACCCTCAAGTTATGATTTAAAACAAATTAAAACTCTATAAATAAAATTACATTTCTTTATTTGACGTGTAAAACTCAGATCCACTATTTGCGGGTTCTCTAACTGACTGTCAGTTTTGACGGTCAATTTTCTTGGTCGTTGGTGTTCCTTTCTTGAACTGGTCATTAGGTATGCCTTTTCTATTCCATCGGTTTTGTTCTCAAAACTATCACTGGTGATGCTTGTCAATTCCATGCTTAGCATTTCTCTTGACCTTTGTGTTATGTCGAGTATGCTCACTATTCACCGGTAATACTTGTAGTTTGCCAGTGATCTCTGTAGTCTGCTGGTGATCTCTGTCAATTTTTTTCATTAAGTGTACTAATGGAAAAATTAATGTCATCACAGATCATTGCACCCAAGCATCAGGCTACAAATAGTGACAATTAGGATATTGCTCAAAATGATGTACCAAGTGATGGAGATCAGAATGAAGGACACAATGATGATCAAGATGATACACAATGATCTGAACCTGCACTTTCCAGATATTTCAGAAGGAACCATCCATAGAAATAGATCATTATAGACAAGAAGGCTAGTACGATAACCAAAATTAAGTCTCTAAACATAAGATGTCTTATTTGTTATTATGAGCCAAAATATGTCAATGCTTCACTTGATAATAATGAATGTATTAGTGCTATGAATGAGGATATTAAGCAGATTGAGAAAAACAAGACATGGACACTTGTACCAAGACTAGATGACAAGAATTTCATCGATACAAAATGGATATTCAGGAATAAAATGAATGAGAATAGAGAAGTCACCAGAAACAAAGCAAGACTTATATATAAGGGGTATGCACAAGAAGAAGGGATTGACTATGAAGAGACCTTTGCATCCATTTCTATGCGAGAAGGAGTGAGAATATTACTTTCTTATGCTACATATAGAGGATTCAAGGTATATCGAATGGATGTCAAGTCTGCATTCCTAAATGGAATACTTGAAGAAGAGGTATACATTGAACAACCAAAAGGATTTGTTGATCCAAACAATAGGGACATGGTATGTAGACTACACAAAGCCTTGTATGGATTGAAACAAGCACCCTGAGCCTGGTATGAAAGATTTCATTCCTATCTTATAAGTATTGGATTTGTAAGAACTAGTGAAAAAAATAATCTTTATTTGAAGGAAGATGTTGATGCTAACATTTTGATTTCTGAGATATTTTTTGATGAAATCATATTTGGAGGCAATGATATGCTATGAAAATCATTTGAAAATGAAATGAGAAAAGAGTTTGAGATGTCTATGTTTGGAGAGATCAAATTCTGATGACATGTAACTGATTGAATGTTTGAGGATGTTAAGTTGATGATCATGCAAGGCATTAAATTAGTTAATGTATTGTATTTTCATTGATGTCAACTTAATATAATCTATATGGTCATGGAAATACTACAAAAGAATTCAAAGATCTGATGAATCAAAGGCTATGCTATCAGTAATGCATATAAGTCAAGTATTCACAAAAATATTGTATACATCGATGGAGTGCACACCGACGGTCAGAGTAAAAGAGAAAATTCATAGTGTTACCCAATGAGAAAATGCACAACATTATCGATGAGAAAAGTAATAGTTTTTCCCGATGAGAAAAACATAGACTAACCCAATGGAAAGAATCACAGTGTTGCTCGACGGAAAAGAGAAGGATCAAGATCCCGATGACAACTGAAGTCACACTAACGAAACAGTCAGTTATCACTGATGACTAACTAAAGTGTTGACTGATAGAATAGAGAATTCAAAAATAACAAAATGCTTAGATTTCAAGAAGCTAAAGATAGACTTAACTGATACTTATCACTGTTTTAATCATCCAGATAAAGGGGAGATAAGTAATTAATTTAAAGCTGATTTTTCAAGTTGGCAAGAATATCTCTTTGAGATAAAACTAGAGCTTTCTTTAAATCTAATTGGCAAGAATTGTGGATGATGCCAAGAATCAAGAAAGCCAAGAAAAGGTCAAATCATGTGTATATAGAGACAAACCCAATTCAGTATAAATTGTGTGGGGTGAAAAAGAGAAGAGGAAAGATGCTAAAGAAAATTTGAAGGAGAAGAAAGTCTTCATTCAGTCTTGATCAATCAAGTTGAGGAAAGAGCTAGATTATGCAGACACCAACGAATAGTGAGACAACATCACAGAGAAGAAGAGTGTGGAGCAAAGGTATAGAATTGATTATATTGATTAGAGAGGTAATGCACTTACAATAGATCTGAAAATGTGCAATTAAGTTGTATGTGTGAACAGATCATTAATGTTTCAGTTTAACCATTGAAGCATCAAGTCTCTTAACCGAGCAGGACTTAAAAGTCTTCTACAATTGACATACATCCCAAGGAGTATCAAAAATTTTGATCATAGAAAGTAGCTTTGGATATTCCCGATACCTATTCACAGGCCAAGTGAGTGTTTTATCAAGGATGGTAGCATTAGATGCCAGATACTAGGTGACAAACTATCTTTTAAATCATCTAACAAGCTTAGACCTAATAATTTGTTTGTAACCTTTAACAGGGTTGGATCCTAATAGAGCTCACTTCAAAAGAGTGAAAATTGAGGGTACCGGTCCTAGTGGTTTTTTCCCTAATAGGATTTCCACGTTAAAAATCCATGTGTTATGTGTTTATGTTTCATTACTTTACTTTTTTATATTTCACATATGCAATTTTGGATTGATCAATATACTCTGCATATTTACCGTGTTTCGGTAAATAGTTGAATGCTTATCGGTAAACATACAGAAGAAGGTTTTACAAATAAATTCAACAAGAAGTAAATTGATATAAGTATTTCAAGGCATTCATCTTGTAAGACAGAAGATAACTAGAGGCATAATTTGTGGTTATAAGTTTTAAGGGTTGATTTAAGGATTAATTTTTGAGGCCACCGATTCACCCCCCCCCCCCTCNTTAAGGGTTGATTTAAGGATTAATTTTTGAGGCCACCGATTCCCCCCCCCCCCCCTCTCAGTTATTACTAAAAATTGTTATCAGAGCTTGTGTGCTTAAGAAGGAAGGTTTCAAGACCTAAGCTAAAGATCACAAGATGAAAACACGAGATGTGCCCAAGTTGAACAAAGATTTTTTTTTTTTCATGGCAGAGCAGAATAAGACTCCACTTATCACGTATTGGAAATGATGTTACTCAATACTTAGATAATAAATATGTGTTTCCCACAGTTGAAAAAATGAGAGAGAAGCATGAACACAACTGGATGATGATAGAGATTTCTTCCTCACTCTCCGATGCTGAATTTCAAGATGTCAAAACCTGCAAGACTACAAAGAAGATGTGGGACAAATTGATGCTTGTCCATGGTGGTGACAAAAATGTTTTGAGAGCCAAGGTAGAAAGCCTTAGAGGAAATTTTGATGATCTCAAAATGAAAGAAGGTGAAATCATCACTCAGTACAGCACAAGAATCAAAGAGTTAGTCAATGCTATCTAAGGAGTTGGACATGTGCTAGAAGAAGATAGAGTGGTAAGTAAATTTCTAAGAACCTTACTACCTAATTATGCTATTAGAGTATATTCCACTCAATAAATGAGAGCAGTAAAAAATAGCAATGTTACTCTAGACAGTTTGATTGGAAGATTGATTTCATTTCAGATGATTAATTTTGACAATAGTGTCTTACCAAACATAGAGTCTGCATTCAAATCTTCTTTGAGAATAATCAAATCAAGTCATAAACACACTATGAGAAAAGATAGTGACAGTGAAAGTGAAGAAGATGATCTTGATAAAATTGAAGCACTTATGGAAAGAAGAATGCATAGAGGCAAAGGTAAATACAAAGGTAAATTACCACTTGTTTGTTTTAATTGTAAAGATATTGGACACTTTGTTGCAAGATGTCCTAATAGAAGAAAAGATGATAGAAATAATGACAAATCATTTGAAAAAAAGTCTGACAGAGGTGATTACAAAAGCTACTAACAATCAGAAAGAAGAGAAACCCAAGACTACAAGGACAAAGAAAAGAAGGCCAGTTACATAGAAAAATGCAAAGATGATGATACTGACACCAAATCTAAGGAAGACATCGAGATGGTGTTTTTGGCAGTAAAATATGACTTAGATGATGATGAAGAAAGGTATTTAGAAGCTGCACTCATATCTAAAGTTAGTAAAAATGATATATGGTTCATAGATAGTGGTTGCACTCATCATATGACTAGTGACAAGCAAAATTTTGAGACTTTTGAATACTATAAAGGTGGTTCAGTAAGAATGGGTAATGACACACCTTGTCTAGTTAAAGGTAGAGGAATCATAATGTTGAATAACCATATAAAATGTGAAAATGTTTATTGGGTAAATGGATTGAATTATAATCTATTAAATTTTTCTTAGTTGAATAATTTAGGTCACAGAGTAGCATTTGAAAATAAGAAGGAAAAGGTCTTCAATAAAATAGGAAATTTGATTGGTACTGGTGAGCAGACAAAAGGTAACTTATTCTATCTGAATGATACTGACACCACTTTCTTAATGGCTAGAAATTAATACATATGGTTGTAGCACAAAAAATTGTGTCATGTGAACTTTGACAACATGAGAAAAATAAGCAGAAAAATAAATGTAAGAGGCTTACCGACAATGACCAAGCCCGACAACATCATATGTAAGAATTGTAAAAAATGTAAGATGAAAAGTCTAGTTTCAAAAGCAAAACCCGTACATTTGATGTCTTTCTAGAATTAGTCCATACTGATTTATGTGGACCTATGAGGACAAAGATTTATTATGGAGATAAATACTTTATTCTCTTTGTTGATGATTACTCTAGAATGATGATAGTCATGTTTCTAAAAGATAAATCTAAAGCATTTAAGATGTTTAAATGGTACAAAGCAACAGTTGACAAACAAAGTGGTAAAGAACAAAAATTATTAACATTAGATAGAGGAGGGGAATTTTTTTTAGATGAATTCACTAACTTTTGCAATGAGAATGGTATCAAAAGATAGGTCTCTGCACCAAAAACACCACATCAAAATGGTATTGTTGAAAGATGGAACAGATCCAAAGTTGATTGTGTAAGGACACTGATGATAAAGAAAGGCATCACCCAAATCTTTTGGAGAGAAGCTATCAGTACTGTTGTTTTGCACATTAAACAAAGTACAATTGAAGAAAGACACCAAAAAGACACCTTATGAGCTATGGTATGGATACACACCCAATGTAACTTATTTCAAAAATTTTGGTAGTCAATGGTATAGCTTAAATGATGACAGAAATGGAAAACTTGACTCCATGAGTGATGAAGGAATCTTTCTAGGGTTTTCTACCAAGAGCAAGACTTATAAATGTCTAAATAAGGCCTCTAAAAAATTTCTTGAAAGTGCAAATGTAAAGATAGATGAATTTGTAGAGAAGAATGAAAAGAAAAGCAATAAAGAACTAGAGGACTACAATAGGTTTTTTTTACAATGAAGAACCTGACACTCTACCTGACCAATAATGTAGATCTCCCAAGAAACAGATCATTGCACCCAAGCATCAGGCTGCAAATAATGATGATCAAAATATTGCTCAAAATGGTGCACAAAGTGATGGAGAATAGAATGAAGGACAAAATGATGATCAAGCTGATAGAAAAAGAGTTGAACATGTACTTGCAAGATATGTCAGAAGGAACCATCCATAGAACCAGAACATTGGAGACAAGAAGGCTGGTATGAGAACTATAAGTAAGTCTCTAAATACAAGATGTCTTATTTGTGATTATGAGCAAAAATTTGTCAATGCTGCACTTGATAATAATGAATAGATAAGTGTTATGAATGAAGAGATTGAGAAAATAGAGAAAAAAAAGACATGGACACTTTTACAAAGACCAGATGACAAGAATTTCATTGGTAAAAAATGGATATTCATGAATAAACTAAATGAGAATGGAGAAGTCACCAGAAATAAAGCAAGACTAGTATTCAAGGGGTATGCACAAGAAGAAGGAATTGACTAAGGAGAGACCTTTGCACCCATTTCTAGGCTAGAAGGAATTAGAATATTACTTGCTTATGCTACATATAAAGGATTCAAGGTATATTAAATGGATGTCAAGTCTGCATTCCTAAATGGAATACTTGAAGAAGAGGTATGCATTGAACAACCAAAAGGGTTTGTTGATCCAGACAAGAGGGACATGGTATGTAGACTACACAAAGCCCTTTATGGATTGAAACAAGCACCTCGATCCTAGTATGGAAGACTTCATTACTATCTTATAAGTATTGAATTTGTAAGGACTAGTGAAAATAGTAACCTTTCTAACATTTTGATTGCTGATATATTTGTTGACATCATATTTTGAGGCAATGATATGCTATGCAAATCATTTTCAAATGAAGTGAGAAAAGAGTTTGAAATGTCTATGTTTGGAGAGATCAAGTTCTTTCTTGGTCTGCAGATCATGCAACAAGATGAAGGTATTTTCATTACACAATCCAAATACGTCAAGGATGTACTTAAAATATTCAAGATGGAAGAGTCCAAACTAGTTGGAACACCGATGGAAATCAGATGTAAGATGACAAAGGAAGATAAGTCATCAGAGGTAAATCAAACTTTGTACAGATCAATGATTGGAAAACTCATGTATGTTGTACATACTAGACCAGATATTGCACATGCAGTAGGAATAGTTGCAAGATTTTTTGCTAATCCCAGGGAATCACATATGACTGCTATGAAAATAATTCTAAGATATCTGAAGAATACCAAGGAATATGAATTATGGTATAGAAGAGAAGGAAAATTTGAACTTAAGGTCTTTACTGACACTGATTGGGATGGAAATATTGATGACTGGAAGAGCACAACTAGAGGAGCATTCTTTATGGGTGACAGACTTGTCACATGAACCATCAAGAAGCAAAGATGCATCTCTCAGTCTACTATAGAGGTAGAGGATTTTGTTGCTGCTGCAAAATACTCAAATATTACATGGATCAAACAGTTACTGGAAGGTATGCATATGAAAATTCTTGAACCAGTAATTAACTATTGTGATAATACAAGTGCAATAAACATTTCCAAGAATCCAGTAATGCATGTTAAAACAAAACATATTTCCATCAAGTATCATTATTTAAGAGAACAAGTTCAAGAAAAGTAGGTGATACTCAAGTATGTGCAATCAAAGGAGTAATCAGCCGATATCTTCACCAAGCCACTACCCAAGGATGCATTTGAATACTTGAGAAAAATACTAGGGGTTAGACCCTTGTCTACTAGTCAGTAAGATGACTAGAAGGCTACATTAACCTACATATTATCGGAATATCATTCATGTTGATGCAAGTAGAGAGATGGACTTCAAAGATACATCTATACATAGCAAGGTATTTATCTACTCCAAGCACCAAAGTTATTACCAATGGATTGGGAAATTAAAGGAATATATTATGGATAGAAAGGATCTGTTTGGCAAAGATGTTTGTTTGGCATTGTTGTCAAAGGGAGAGAAATATCTCATTATCATACTGATAAAGGGATAGATTAGATCCATTATCACCCCAGGGAGAGCTTATATCTATCAAAATCCAAAGGGAAAGATGTAATCAGAAAGGGAGAGTACATACAAAGAGAAAAGAATTGCTAACAAGAGACATCAAAAGAAAGGAGAATAGTCAAAGGGAGAAATTTTGACACAGAAGAAAAACACATCACATCAGAGAAAGAAAGATTCTACATATATCCAGTGAAGGGATTGAAGACAGACAAAAAGTTGCAAGAATCAAATCTAAGCTATTTGAGCTTACCAAAAGCCAGACATTTGTAATAGTTATATTAGGAAAGCTTGATGAAACTATATATTTCATATTGTATTAGTACTAGCATAGTATGATAATGTAGTTTGTTGCCATCAATGCCAAAGGGAGAGATTGATGACATGTAACTGATTGAATATTTGATGATGTTAAGTTGATGATCATGCGAGGAATTAAATAAGTTAATGTATTGTATTGTCATTGATGTCAACTTAATATGATATGTATGGTCATGGAAATACTGCCAAATACTTCAAAGAATAGATGAATCAAAGTCTATGCTATCAGTAATGCATATAAGTCAAGTATTCACAAAGTGACTGTATACACTGATGAAGTGTACACTGGCGATTGGAGTAAAATAGTAAAGTCACAGTGTTACCTGATGAGAAAATGCACAGCATTACCGATGAGAAAAGTCATAGTGTTGCCCGACAAGAAAAACACAGAGTAACCTGATGGAAAGAATCACAGTGTTGCCCGACGGGAAAGACAAGGATGAAGATCCTTATGAAAACTAAAGTCACATCAATGGAACAATCAGTTATCACTGATAACTAACTAAAGTGTTGACTGACAGAATAGAGAGTTCAAAAATGAACAAATGGTTAGGTGTCAAGAAGGTAAAGATAGACTTAACTGATACTTAGCATTGTTTTAATCATCTAGATAAAGATAGAGATAAGTAATGGATTTAAATCTGATTTTTCCAGTTGGCAAGAACATCTCTTTGAGATATAACTAGATTTTGCTTTAAATCTAATTGGCGATAATTGTGGATCATGCCAAAAATCAAGAAAGATAAGAAAAGGTCAAATCATGTCTATATAGAGAAAAACCCAATTCATTACGAATTGTGTGGGGTGAAAAAGAGAAGAGGAAATATGCTAAAGAAAATCTGAAGGAGAAGAAAGTATTCATTCCATCCTGATCAATCAAGCTGAGGAAAGAGCTAGATTCTGAAGACACCAACGAACATCTAGACAACATCACAAAGAAGAATAGTTTGGAGCAAAGGTATAGAATTGATTATATTGATCAAAGAGGTAATGCACTTAGAATAGATCTAGAAATCTGCAATTAAGTTGTATGTGCAAACAAATCATTAATGTTTCAGTTTAACCATTAAAGCACCAAGTCTCTTAACCAAGCAAGACTTAAAAGTCTTCTAAATTTTAGATACATCCCAAGGAGTATCAAAAAGTTTGATCATAGAAATTAGCATTGGATATGGCCGATACCTATTGACAGGCCAAGTGAGTGATTATCAAGGATGGTAGCATTAGATGCCATATAATAGGTGACAAACTATCTTTTAAATCCTCTAACAAGGTCACACCTAATAGTGTATTTGTAACCTTTAACATGGTTGGCTACTAATAGAGCTAAGTTCAAAAGAGTGAAAATTTGGGGTACCGGTCCCAATGGTTTTTCCCCTAACAGGGTTTCCACATTAAAAATCCACGTGTTATGTGTTTATGTTTCATTACTTTACTATTTTACATTTCACATATGCAATTCTGAAATAATCGGTATACTCTACATATTTACTGTGTTTCGGTAAATAGTTGACTACTTATTGGTAAACATACAAAAGAAGGTTTTACAAAGCAATTTGACAAGTAGTAAATTGATATAAGTATTTCAAGGCATTCATTTTGTAGGACAAAAGATAACTAGAGGTGTAATTTGTGGTTATAAGTTTTAAGGGTGGATTTAAGGATTAATTTTTTAGGCCATTGAGTCAACCCCCCCTCTCAGTTATTACTAACAAGTTCTTTCTTGGTCTTCAGATCATGCAACAAGATGAAAGTATTTCATTATACAATCCAAATACATCAAACAAGTACTGAAAAATATTACAGATGGAAGATTCCAAACTAGTTGGAACACCGATGGAAACTAGATGTAAGCTAACAACAGAGGACAAGTCATCAGAGGTAAATCTAACTTTGTATAGATCAATGATTGGAAAACTCATGTATGTTGTACATACTAGACCAGATATTGCACATGTAGTAGGAATACTTGCAAGATTTTTTGCTAATCCCAGGGATTCAAATATGGCTGTTGTGAAAGGAATCCTAAGATATCTAAAGAATACCAAGGAATATGGCTTATGGTATAGAAGAGATGACAAATTTGAACTTAAGGTCTTTACCGATGCTGATTGGGCTGGAAATATTGATGACCAAAAGAGAAAAACTGGAGGATCATGCTTTATGGGTGACATACTTGTCACATGGATTAACAAGAAGCAAAGATGCATCTCTCAGTCTACTGTTGAAGCAGAGTATGTTGTTGTTGCTGCAAACTACTCAAATATTACTTGGATCAAACAGTTACTGGAAGGTATGCATATGAAAATTCTTGAACCAGTAATTATCTATTGTGATAATACAAGTGCAATAAACATTTCCAAGAATCTAGTCATGCATGCTAAAAAAAATCATATTGCCATCAAGTATCATTATTTAAGAGAACAAGTTCAAGAAAAGGAGGTGATACTTGAGTATGTGTAATAAAAGGAACAATTAGCTGATATTTTCACCAAGCCACTTCCCAAGGATGCATTTGAATACTTGAGAAAGAGACTAGGGGTAGGACCCTTGTCTACTGGTCAGTAAAATTACTAGAAGGTTGCATCAGCCTACATATTCTAAGAATATCATTAATGTTGATGCAAGTAGAGAAATGGACTTCAAAGGTAAATCTATACACAACAAGGTATTTATCTACTCTGAGCACTAGAGTTGTTGTATTGCTAATGGATTTGGAAATTCAAGGAGTATATTATGGATAGAAAGGATTTATTTGGCATTATTGTAAAAATATTTGTTTGGCATTATTGTCAAAGGGAGAGATTATATCCATTATCACATCAGGGAGAGATTATACCATGGGAGGGATTACACATCAAGGAGAGATGTAACCAGAAAGGGAGAGTACATACAAAGGGAGAGAATTTATACAAAGGGAGAGAATTGCATACAAAGGGAGAGAATACATACAAAGAGAGAGAATTCATACGTTAAAGGGAGAGTACATACAAAGGGAGAGAATTCATACAAAGGGAGATAATTGCATACAAAGGCAGAGAATATGTACAAAGGGAGAGAAGTCATACATTAGAAAAAGAAAGATTCTACATCTATCTAGTAGAGGGATTGAAGACAGAGAGAAAGTTGCAAGAATCAAATCTAAGTTATATGACCTGACCGAGGACAGATATTTATATCAGTTATAGTACATAAGATTGGTAGTTTGATGAACTTCAAGTGTTATATTTCATATTGTATTAGTAATAATATAGTGTGATAATGTAGTGTGTTTCCATCAATGCCAAAGGGAGAGTTTGATGAACTATAACTAATTGAATGTTTGAAGATGTTAAGTTGATAATCACAGTGACATAAGAAAGTTTATGCAAGATATTAAATTAGTTAATGTATTGTATTATCATTGAGGTAAAATTGATATAATCTGTATGGTCATGGAAATACTGTCAAAGACTTCAAAGAACTAATGAATCAAAAGCTATGCCATCAGAACTGCATATAAGTCAAGTATTCACAAAGTGACTATATACACCGACGGAGTGCACACCAGCGGTTAGAGTAAAAGAGAAAATTCATGGTGTTACCTGATGAGAAAATGCATAGCATTATCGACGATCAAAGTCACAATTTTGCCTGATGAGAAAAGAACAGTGTAACCCAACAGACACAACTACAGTGTTACCTGTCAGATGGAGATCCCAAAGACATCTGAAGTCACATCGACAGGACAATCAGTTATCACCGATGACTAACTGAAGTATTGATCGAGAGAAAAGAGAGTTCAGAAATGACAAAATGCTTAGCTATTAAAAGCTAAAAATAGACTTAACTGATACTTATTATTGTTTTAATCGACAAGATAAAGCCGGAGATAAGTAATGGATTTAAAGTTGCTTTGTCCAGTTGGAAAAAATATCTCTATGAGATAAAACTTGATTTTTTCTTTAAATCTAATTGGCAAGAATTTTAGATCACACTAATGTAGACAAAAGTCTTATTTATGCTATAGAACCAGCTTGGCTCTATTTTGAGATATTTATCCTAGATGTCTTAGGGTGTTGACAACCCTAAACTAAGGTTAGGCACTCTCAAATTTACCTCCTCTTCAAGACTTAGCCCCCATCGAAATGCTTTTCATCTTCTTCTTGCTGAACCTATGCAAATAGATTCATTCTACTTGCTTATTAAATGTTTTATGAACATTGCTTTCATTCTCTTTCCTAGCCGGACTATTACCAAGCTCGCCTAGGGTAAGATCTCTAGACTCTTTGTTGTTGCTTATCCTACAGAAAACAAAAAGGAAACTATGTACAAGGGCTCCTCTCAAGTTCCATCCCAACACATGATTCTCACCATGGATTCAGGAATCTCGAGGGGCCATTACTGTTTACAACCCAAAATGGGTGAAGAACTAATAAAATGAAAAATAGAAAATAAGGTAACTAATATACTTGTATGAAAAAGGAACCACAAAGAAACTTGATATCTACTAAACACACAATCTGCAACTTCTCATTTCTGGAAATAAAACAAAACAGTACAGTAATCTGCAAATCTCTAACTTTCTTGTAGCTTCTCTTCTTCTATAATCTCTACCTTCTAGATCACTAAAATGAAGGATTTTTTTTATAAGTAACCATCCTCTCATAGGAAACAACCCTAACTGTCCACTCATTCACAAGAATCTCTTCACGAACCATTACACTAACCATACTATCCATAAAAGACAAGATCCACTTTTCATGGGCCATTACGACTGAATATTGCCGAGCAACAGTAATGCAAGTTGAGCTCCAATGTAGGTCAAGCTACTAGGAAATGTAGGCCAAGCTAATAGGAAATGTAGGCTGAGCTACTAGGTAATGTAGGCTGAGCTACTAGGTAATATAGGCTGAGCTACTAAGCAATGTAGGCCAAGCTACTAGGCACTAGTGTAGGCCGAGTGCCAGTGATACCAAGAAGCTTATCCAAGGTTATCGATGCCTTGGTTGGATTTCTAGAGGCTTACCAACTACCTCACACACACACTATTGGAGATTTGATTCTGTTTAGTTGATTGATTGTATGTTTGTCATTGATGACAACATATAATACACAGTAGTAATTATGTATGTACTTATCAGAATGATGACATAAAGACTTGTGTGGTTAGATACATACTGTTGACATGTTTATTATGTTATGTTCATACACGCAGATCTAGATATGATGTTTCAGTCAGGTTGTGTAATTCTTTTATTGGCAGTTACAGTTCTGGAAGAGTATCTATTTAGAGCCGACATATGTCACATGTTTCTTGAGTTGCGCCTATCTTCAGGATATGCATGTGTATATTCATGATTAGTTATGAGTTGATGATAGTTATCTAAAGGTGCCAAACATATTTCAAGAAGATTGCAAAGTTAGAGTTAATTTGGTGAGGCCGACTTAGTGAAGCGTCGCGTCTATTTAGTTTATACTTGCACGGTTGTAATTATGCTTGTGTGCTTAGTAGAGCTGACAAGGATGTTATGAAGAGTTGTCTTACAGGTCCCATGATCCCATACTTTGAGAAAGATACTTATAGCAAGTCAATTGTGATACGCTAAGTGTGAATGATATGAAAAGTGACACAAGATGTACAGAGAAGAATATCAAATGTGGTTCATTCATCAAGAGTCTATGTGAAGAAGAAGTGAAAGATTGCAATACACTGGAACTAATCAAGACTGTATCTCTACTCTATAGTTCATCATCATATATAGTGCATATCTGTTATATAGAAGATTTTAGCCTTCACCATTAAGTAGTGAGCTTTTGGACAATGAGTCCACCACCCCTAATAGGGTTATTTGTAAAAGACTCCTAACAGGGTCCGACCCTTAACCAGGTCACTCTACTTATTGCATTGTAAAGTATAACTCCTAACAGGGTTGAAATATCTTCTAACAGGGATTACTATAAACAATTATAGTTCTTTGTGGGTGTTAATTCCCACCGCGGTTTTTACCATTTGGTTTCCCCATAATCAAATTGTGTGTTGTGTACTGTATTACCTGATTAAGAATTTACTTTGTTGTATTCTAAAGTTAAGAAAGATAAAGAATTAAATTTATTGATAACTGATTCACCCCACCCTCTCAGTTATCCTTTAGGACTATTCTAACAATTGGTATCAGAGCCAAGTGCCTTGGAGAAGAAGCCTAACAGGTTAAGGTAGATCAAATGTCTTACCTCAGAAAAGAAAGCCCTAAGTTTGATGGAGAAAATTATCTGGATTGGAAAAACAAAATGATAACACATCTATAGTGTGTTGTCTTTGAGATCTTTGAAATTGCTACACAAGAAGTTGTAATTCCATCTCTAAAAGACCTTGCAAAGGATGACACTACTAATAGACAAAAGGAAATATTTACCAATAATGAAATTTCTAAAGAAGCCCTAATCAGTGCCTTATCTAACAGTGAATTTTCTGAGATTAACAAAATTGACAGAGCATATACCATATGGAAGTATTTAGAAGATATGTTTGAAGGAGATATTCAAGCAAAGAATGCACGCAGGAAGACATGGAAAAAGAAATACAATAGTCTTGAGATGTTACTTGAAGAGAACATTAGAGCTTACAATCAAAGGATAAATGAAGCAGTCTCTAGAACCAGAAACAATGGTGGAGAAATATCTAAAGAAGATATAATGGACAAGTTGCTAACTACTTTAACATCAGACTATGAAAACAAGATAAGTATTCTAGAGGAAACCATGCAATTCTCACAAGACTTCAAGAGAGAGACGTTGATAAGAAAAATTTCTGCATATGAGATATCAAGATTGAAGACTAAACCTAAAAATGAAACAACTTTCAAAGCCTCAGTCCATGGTAAGAAATCCTTACACATCTATAGTCATAATGCAAAAGAAGAAGTTGATGAAGAACTAGAAGAAATCATTGCTATGATTGCTAAAAGAGAAAAGAAAGGAAAAGGAGAATATGAAAGACAGCTTCCATTCAAATGCTTTTCATGTAACAAGATTGGTCACTTTGCATCTAAGTGTCCCACAAGAGTCAAGAAGTTCAGTTCTGATTACAAACCCAAATATAAGAAGGAATGTTATCATGCTGAAGAAGGCGTAACTAATGAAGATTCAGAAGAAGATGAAATTGGATTCATTTCCCTTAGAGACATGGAAAGGTTGCTCGAGGAAATGGACATTGCATATGAAAAGGAAGAACAAGAGTTGGCCTTAATTTCCAAAGAAGACATCAGAACTGATTGGATCATTGACAGTGGATGCTCTCATCATATGACAGGTGACAAAGAAAAATTTGTTCATTTAGACAAATACAAAGGTGGTATGGTTAGATTTGGAGATAACACTCCTAAACCTATCATAGGCAAAGCTTCTATCACTTTGGATGGAAAGAACAAGACAAATGATGTTCTATATGTTGATGGATTACATCATAACTTACTAAGTGTTGGACAGCTACTTGACAAAGGTTATCATTTGGAGTTCAAAGACAACAAGTGCATCATTAACAACAAGGATGGAGACATGATTGTGTTAGGATCCAAAACAAAAGGTAATGTTTTTCAGCTCAATTCTGATGTAAGTTGTTTTGTTGCAAAAGTAGATGATAGTTGGTTATGGCACAAGAGACTGTCATATCAATTTTGATAACATAGTAAAAATAAGTAATGTCAAGGAAGTCAGAGACCTTCCTAGTATTGCAAGACCAGTGGACACAATATGCAGGGAATGTGTTATGGGAAACATGTAAGGAGTTCCTTCAGAAGCAAGAAAAACTCAGCTGAAAACAAATTGGACCTAGTGCATACAGATTTGTGTGGTCCTACCCAAACAAGATCATACTACAGAGAAAGGTATTTCATTTTTTTTGTTGATGATTTTTCTAGGATGATGTGGGTTGCATTCTTAAAGG
>MU223104.1:3128406-3142921 GCA_018584345.1 Thuja plicata
TGAGTTGAATTTTTGTATGGCATGTCCTTTTGCCCTTGTGTCCTCTATGTGGCATCTATGTGGATGCCACATATGCTCCACCTCATCCAAGCCCTTCTCTTCCCTCCAAAAATCTATAAATAGAGGCATCTCCAAGAGCAAATGCATCTTTCATTTTGTGCATTGTTATCATTCTAGTTTGTTTCTAGGATTTCTTGAGCATTTTGCATACTAATCTTAGTTCATGTTTATTTGAATCTAGATATTACATGTTAGGATCATAATGAAATGAATCATAGTTTCTTCTAGCATTGCATATCATCTTAGTATACTTTTGAATCTTCATCTTAAGCATTGATACATGTTTTTATTGCATTCAAATGGATAGCTTGAGACAAGCCCCTTCATGCTTGTTCTTGAGCCTTTCATTATTTTAGTTTGCATTTTCAATCATTAGTGGGATTTAGTATTGTGTTGGGAGAGCACACCCACATCCATCTCTAAGAGCACATCAACAAGGCATTGGGTGCCCTTGTTCAAGCTCATCGGAGGTTATGGTTTAAACTCTTATTTTGAGATTTCATTTGAATATGCTAACCCTTGTTTGAATCTTATTATTTTGATGACTAATCCTAATGGTTGCATGTTTTAGTGTTGTCTCTTGCAGGTAGGTTTTAATCACATACACTAAGTTTGTCTTAGGAGCTAAGGAAGCTGAGAGCTTGGTTATCAATATATACTATGAACTCCTTAGGTAGCAAGTAGTGCCTCAACTTCTTGAGTGCTTGGACTAGAGCATACAACTCTAAGTCATAATAATAGTACTTCTTCTTTGCATCATTTAGCTTCTCACTATGGAAATCTTTCGGTCTTCCTTCTCGACTTATGACAGTCCCAATAGCCACATTAATTGCATCACATTCTACTATAAAAATCTTATCAAAGCTTGGATGAACTAGAGTAGGTAACTCTACTATATGCTCCTTGAGTGTTTCAAACCCTTTGTCTGTTTGTGGTTGTAACACCCCAAAATTGGCATCTTGCAACCTTAACCAATTTTATTGCATTTGTTACTCTTTTGAATCATTAAAGTCCTATTGTACTAGGCAATTCTGAGTTTTTAACTGACTCTACTTGACCTGAGTGTCAAATGTAGAAAATCCTAAATCTGCATCAATCATACATCATGTTTAATTCCTAAATACCAATTGGATAAACAAAACCTTATGATTGAATTTAATTTAATTAATAAAGTCCTAGCACTTTAGTTAAATTAAATTCACCCTCTTTAGCTGAGACACATGAAAAATGAATTAAATAATATTTAATTATTAGATAAATATCCTAATTTCAATAATTGAATTTAATTATTCAGATAATTGAGAAAAACCTATTTATGAGGCCATATTTATTTAATTAATTGATTATCCTCTCAAAAATATTATCTCTATTCAGAATTGGAAACTTCCCTTTAATTATGTTTTAAAAAGAGAGAAAATAGGTAAAACAAATAAAACAATTAAATCAAACAAAGAAAACAGCTAAAGCAAAAAGAAAACAATTTATTGAATTCTTTTCAATAATCTGTTTTAAACTAGCTTTTCTATCTGTTTTATTTCAAAGAGGAAAGTTTCTATTATGATCATCTCTGAGTCTATAAAAGAACTCTCATTCTCTCATTGAAACCCCCACTCACTTTTGCATTGTTAGAATATTGAATTATCTTCTCATTTTCTTGCTAATCTCATATAGAATAATTTCATTATTGCAATAAGATAGTTTCAATTTCTAGAATAATTGCATTGAAAATCATGTCTTAGATTATCTCACATCTTTCATTTCTTAGAATAATCTTGCATTGTATTTCATTCATGGAGATAAATCCTTCGTTCCTAGATTGGTCTATGGTTGTGAGACTCTCGTTCTGAGAGCAATTTCAAAAACCCCGTTTGGATAGAAGGCAACAGGTCGAATCATGTAGGCAGACAAGATGAATAATCTCATATTTAGTCTTGTGTGTACCTGGTGAAGAAGGACTATGTTGAAGTGTATGGTAAATTAACAAGGCCAAATTTACCACATACATTTATGGCACCAACCGTGGGGCTGATACATTTCTATTCTAGCCTCATTTCATTTCATATTTTTCATTTTTTTGCATTCTGTCCATACTTCCATACAAGTTCTGTTCTAATTTTGCGCAAACTTTCTGTACATCTCGCACAAACTTTCTAGTTCTTTGCGTGGCATACAAAACTTCTTCACATGATCTAGCATACTTTATCATGCGAAATTTTAGTCCATAGCTTTCAATTTTATATTTTATTGCCTCGGTTTTCTAACCACCTGCTATTTTCTGGCATCTGTGCTTCTTTGATTTTATCTTTTGAAACAGCATAACAATGGTTTACAGGATGCTGAGACAAAGAAAATCCATCACAAACTTCTGACATATTTGTTGCAGGACACTGATATGAAGAAAGGCATTACAAACTACTAATGGGTTTCAGTGCAGGATGTTTGTCGAAGACCTTGCATGTTTTCACAACTTCTTATATCTGTTTTCAGTAGTTAAAAAACACTTCGATTGGTGCTTAAACTAAATCATTGTCTTGCATGATTGAAGTGTTTTTTAGATTGTAATCCTAAGAATTACATGAATGTATCCTCTCCCCTCGCCTTTATAGATCTTGGGTGTAAGAGAAATTCATTTTATTCTTCTAGAGTGGCTACCTCCCGAGAGTTTTAGCAGAGCCGGTGAGAGTGGATGCCCAACCGGTAACAGGCTAAAGCCAAGCCCTTCCAAACTGGTATATAAAAAATGCTATTATGATTAATGTCATAATAGACAGGTGTGAATTTGTTGTGGTAACCAAAATCTCCTCCAGTACCCTAGTGGTGCATTAAAGTCCCGACATTGTTAAGGTGAAAGCCTTGCTTTGAACGGATTGGGAGAGCCCCCATTATTGGGAAAATGACTTGATCACAACCACCTAAACGGATGACCTTACTAAAAATTGTTGTTCTAGTTTTCCAAAAAACCTCTGTCTGTTGGTACAGAAGGTCAGAGACTAATTAAGATACCCCACATTCTTACAGCTTTTAGTAGAGATAACAACCCTTTGGGAAGCAATTCCTTCGGGGTCTGAAGGTTGGTATGCTTGAGAAGTGAGTGCATATGTAAGGAGGAGCCCGTGCTTCCAAGCTTCTAAGTTATCTGCTAAGAGTAAGTGTAGATAAAATTTGGTTCAAGTGGGGATTCAACAAATATTGTCCTGGCTATCCTAGGATTGTAATGTGCTTGTTTTGGTACTACAAACATTATTTTTAATGTGTTTTGCATGGGTGTATCATTTGAACAATCAAAACTATCTTCAAAACACACAAACTGTCAATCTTGAACATGTCTAAAACAATCCGGCACTCAAACTATCTGTCAGGAAACAGCATGATTTCATCTTGGAAAATGCAAACTGGTCTTAACAATCTAATTTTGTAAACGTCCTTTTCTCAACATTTGAATTGTTTCACATGAAATTTCCCAATCTTCACATCATTCTATGAGAATCTTCATGCAATACGTAGTATACTGTCGCACGATATTTGGCAATAGGCCTTTATTCTGTCAGTCTTTATTCTGTTAACTGGTGTCATTCTTTGCGCAAAGAGAGCATTTCTTCACGCGGTTTGATGTGAAACTTTGCACGATAGAGAATTTCATCGCATGAAATTGGAGTCTTTTGTCCAAAAAAGTGAGCTATAATCTGTCAGTCAGTTGTACTTCTATCAAATCTGGTCTCTGATATGGGTCTATTTTTTTTCCATCTATCTTCACACAGTCTGAAACTTAGTTTCTTGGGTTGAGAACTACGTGATTCTTGCTTAAACTGGTCTTGTCTCATGCTTTTTGATCTCTGTCATCTATGTCATCATGCCTTGTGTCACAATAGTCATCTTTTGGCTTGTTTTAGCCTCATCTTAGATAATTTGCACCAAGGATACTTCACCTTTTGGCACGTTCTATACAATTACTTTGAGACTGTTTCAAGTTTGGTCCTAGTTCACATCTCTTGTTCAAAAATTTGTCTATTACTGTCACTACTCGAAGTGGAAAAACATTTCCTTCAATCAATCAAGACGAATCTATACTTTCCACACCATTACCAGCTACATCTAGTGAGGAATCATCTTGATCTCCTTCCCTGGTATGATGACCTTATAATAAATGGTCATTTCCTATGGATCTTAGTAGGGTTTGAAATCCTTTATTCTAAGAAGACTCACATTCAGAGAACACTCAAACTTTTCATACCAAATTTTTACATCTTGAATACTTGCATTTTAGCAATATGGCAGATCATAGTCAAATGGGTGGACCCATTTTCAACCACAATGAAGATCCTCCTCATCAAGAAGAGAAGGAAATAACCCAAGGGGATATCATAGAAGCTCGTAATAATAAAAACTCCATGAAAATGATGGTGATCATAATGAAAGAAGAGAAGGAGAAATACCTTCTTGAATTAGCCACCCAAGGTGCTAAACTTCCCTCTGATTACAAGGTAGAGACACTTATTGAGAAGGAGGAAGAAACTAAAAATTCCCATTTGCAAAAACAAATGCAAGCCATGCAAGAGCAACTCTCTAAACTCTTGAAAGAGAAAGAGAAACCTACCACTCAATTCACACTGGAAAGCATCTATCCTTTTCCCTTTGATAAAGATATTCACATGCCTCCTTTTCCCAAAGGAGTTGAACTTCCTAAATATGACAAATACTTGGGTACATCTAACCCTCAAGACCATTTAAGAGAATTTGGTGCTCTCTCCATGGAATTCATACATGACACAACCTATCTTATGCATCTTTTCCCATGTAGTTTGGGAGGATCAGCTATGGAATGGTTTTCTAGACTACCAACTAGCATCAAAACTTTTGACGAAATTGCCAATTTATTTCTACAACACTATTCTCACAACATCCAACATCTGGTTCATATTCAAGATCTTTGCAACTTGAAACAAAATAATGGGAAATCCTTTTTAGCATTTCTCCAAAGATGGAGACAACTCTATACTTGATATTCTCACAAGATACCTGAATCTGAAAAGTTGGACATCTTTCTCGATAATCTTCTTCCCAACTTTGGGTATCAAGTACAACTACAAGGTCCTCTAACCTTTGATGACATGATTAAACAAGCTATAAGAATCAAGACATTTATGATCAAGAAAGGAGAATTGACCTTACACAAGGAAAACAAACAAGGGTCTTCTTCCTCAAGCAAAGATAAGTCTAAATTTCCCAACAAGAACCAAAATGTTGTGAATGATGGCGTTGTAGAAAATGTGATTGCTAAGCCTTCCAAGGCTACCTTTAATCTCACTACCATGATGCAAGCGGCCAAAGCCACTAAAAAGGCTGTGACAGTTTCTAAACCAAGTACTTCACAATTTTATGGATCTAAACCTTGGGCTCCTAGACCCAAGTGTGAATTCACTACTTTAGGAGAACCTCTCAAGGCAGTTTACAAGACTCTTGTAGACAATCATTTACTTACTCCATTGGATAATCCATGACCTTATGATCCACAACCAAGACCCTCTTGGTGGAATGAATCCGCTTATTGTGATTTTCACCAAAATAAAGGTCATAAAATAGGTACTTGTTTTAAACTATGACACAAAATCTAGGATCTCATCGATAGTGAGGTTATTGCTGTAGGACGTCACAACAAAAATTTTGATCACCAAGCTTTCAAAGACCCATTTCCTCCTCATGGAAAAGGTAAATCATCTAAAGGCAAATATACTGATGCTAAGGTCAACTATACTAACACCAATAACGATAATGTCATTAATATGGTTGAACCTATTGATGCTGAATATTGTAATGTCATCATTCTCAAGGGAAAGGAAGATACTTCCAAGTCTAAAACTCCTTTCATTTTGTGAGGTTCTACACCTCAGTCTTCTGAACAAGGACAGTCTCAAGTCAGCGCTAACATTGTTACTTGATCTCGCGCTAAAATCATTCTCAAAGGCCCTGAGCCTTCTATATCTACATCAACTCAACCTTTAGACAAAGCTAAGGTTGACTCTGTTACTAAGAATCCCAAAGTGGGTTCCTCATCTAATGCTTCCAATTACAACATTCTTGATCAATTGCAACATACTAATGCTCAGATAACCATTTTTGAGCTTCTAAAAATCTCCCCTGCTCATAGGGAAATCCTAGACAAAGCACCCACTAAGGCAAATATCCCAAAATATCTTGATCTCGACCGGTTCAATCTATGGTAGGTCACTTGACCTCCTCACATTACTTGTCTTTCTCTAAGGAAGACAACCATTCTTTGAGTCACCCGCATAATAACCCACTGCACATTGAAGTCATGATTGGTCCCAAGCATGTTTGTTGTGTTCTCATAGATAACAGTGCTAGCCTAAATATTTTCTCTGCTAGTTTCCTTATTGAGTTAGGCTATGGAAAAGATTGCATTGATGCTCACAAAAATATTACCATTAAATCCTATGATGAGGAAGAACATAAATCCAAGGGGTTAGTTGTTTTTCCAATAAGAGTTGGTCCTGTTGAATGAGATGTTATCTGTCAAGTGCTTGACATACCTTTGGCATAAAATATCCTATTGAGAAGGCCATGGATCCATGAAATGAAGGTTGTCCCTTCCACATACCATCAGTGCATTAAGTTCTCATTCCAAGGTTCTGAAGTGACTATACCTGCAAATACACGCTATGATTACAATGCCCTCAAAAAATCTACTGACATCCTTGTGCCTACCAACAGAGAATCTATTGAAATCCTTGAGGATAAATTAAAAGAAATGGAAAAGAGTTTGACACTCATAGAAACTAATATGGGAGGATATCAGATTGAACCTGTGCTATCTATCACATCTTTTCCTTTGTCTCCACGCTCTTTTGGAAGACCTTTTGAGAGCACTAAACCTTCTACGGTTCCTCCTCCAACAAAGTATGGTGGCACCTTTGTACAAGCCACAGTACCATTAGAAGAAGAAGCTAAAAATAGAGCTATCAAAGCTTGGATCTATAAAGGAGAAGACAATTATAAAAATACTCCTCCTTATGACATGAAACCCAGGAGCAATATGGTAAAGTTTTATCTATTATGCAATGTTTTGGCTATAAAGGAGATGGTCCCATAGGTGCGAATCATAAGGGATTGATTGCACCACTTGAAGCTATTGGTCATAGAAAACATGACTCTATAGGTATAGGCTTCCCAAAACTCACATTCCAACTGGGAATAAATAATTTTGTACCTCGAGAAGATAAGAAACCAACACCTGAAGAAGCACCTAAAATTGTAGAACCTGAAGACAACTCTGATGAGGATACTTTTCCTTATCTTATCCCTCTAGACCTAGCAGCATTCTTTGTTGAGCCAGATAAATTTGTACCATGTGTCAGTACAGTAGACACTAATAGTGATTCTGATACCACCACTTCAATTTCTCCATTAACTTATGAAGAGTGGAAAGACATATATACTCTGAACCCTAGTAATCAGGGTGATTTCTTCATACCACCACACTTTCAAGAACAGTTTGACCAGGAAGTCTAGTCACTTCTCCTTACACAAGAGATAGCTAATGCTACAAACACTACTGACGTACCTAGGTCAAAAGGTGCTCAATTGACTATAGCAGAGGTTCTAGGTAGAACCCATCCCAACTGGGGAAAAAGGGTTGATTTCACTCATGTTCTTGACATGAGACCTAATGATGAAATGGACTCCCATGAATATGAGTTTGACATCTTTTCATATGCCACTTCTGACAGAGATACAGATACAACTAATGCATATGAAAACCTTCTCAAAGTAGGTGAATGGTCTAGTGTAGGGTCACATGAGTCCAACTCCCTAGGTGTTAACATGTCGTCTACTACACTCACTAGGAATCAAAGGAATTTGACTATACCTCAGGATGAGATCACTTTGGGTCTCGACTTGCTTGTCCATGCCTTTGATGATTATACCGTGAATGCACTTGAACCCATCACTCCTCTTTCACTTTTCCATCCTGAGCTTATAGACTAGAACTCTACCTCCCCATCTAATGAAGTCCTTACTTTCCAGAACAATTACACTCTTGCATGTTACCTACACGTTATCAAACCTGTAACATCTCCTACTAGCGAAGCAAGTATCAACATGACTAAGGCTGACATCAAGTATCTTAGTCACAAAATAAAAAGAAGAAAAAATAGGTTCTCTGATGGTGAAAACCACCTTGTGGCAGTATCAAAGCCTAAATCAGTCAAAAGAAAAGATGTATCCAAGGGTGAAAACCTCTCTGAGGCGCCCGAAGATGAGATACTTGATGCACTCCCAAGTCATTTTTAGAAAAGATCATTTGTACTTATTGAACCAACTCAACCTATCAACTTGGGTACAAAGGCAGAACCTCAGATTATTCACTTAGCACAATCACTCTCAGAGGTAGAAAAAGAGGAATTCACTACATTCTTCAAAAGCAAAAAGATTAACTTTGCATGGAAATATTCAGATATGCCAGGATTAGACCCTAATCTAATCATGCACCATTTTTCCATTGCACCAGGTGTTAAGCCCGTCAAGAAGAAGCTTTGCAAAATGCATCCACATGTAGCTCTACTTGTCAAAGATGAATTGGAGAAATTACTTAAGGCAGTGTTTATCAGAGTAATTGATTATGCAGAGTGGATCTCTAATATTGTTCCAGTATCAAAATATGATAAATCCATAAGAGTCTGCACAGACTTTAGAGACTTGAATTTGGGATGTCCTAAGGATGATTTTCCATTGCCTAATATTGATATGATTGTAGATATGATGATAGGATATGAAATGTATTCACTAATGGATGGTTTCTCTGGTTACAACCAGATAAAAATTATGCCAGAGGACCAAGAGAAAATAGCTTTCACATGTGCTTGGGGCACCTTCTGTTGGAATGTCATGCCCTTTGGACTCAAAAATACCGGTGCTACATATCTGAGAGCTGTTACCACCATATTTCATGATATGATGCATAAAACAATGGAAGATTATGTGGATGATACTTTGGCTAAGAGCATGCACCGAAAGAAACATCTTGCCGATCTAGGTCCTATACTAGATCGTATGGAACAATTTAGTCTGAGACTTAATCCTAAGAAATGCACATTTGGCATAACATTTGGTAAATCACTTGGCTATATCATCTCTGCCAAAGTCATTGAAGTGGATCCTAAAAAAGTACAAGCTATCATGGAAATGCTGCCACCAAAAAATATCAAACAAATGAGAGGACTTCAGGGAAGACTGTAGTCTATCCGGTGTTTTATCTCTCAACTGGCGGACAAGTCACAACCATTTACCAAGACTTTGCACAAGGGTGTGTCTTATGAGTGAAACAAAGAATGTGATGAAGGGTTCACACAACTCAAGCAGTATCTTGCGAACCCACCAATCTTGATTCCTCCCATTCATGAGAAGCCACTAATACTTTACATATCTGCTATGGATACATCATTGGGTATCCTATTGGCTCAAGAAGATCAGCACAACAAAGAGAGGGATATCTATTACATTAGTAGAACTTTGGTCTCATATGAAATGAAATATTCTGTTATAGAGAAGGCTTTCCTGGCAGTGGTGTTTGCTTCACAAAAATTGCGGCACTATATGTTGGCTCATACTACACATCTAATTGCTAAAATTGATCCTCTGAAATATTTGCTCAGTAAAGCTACCCTCACAGGTAGACTAGCTAAATGGGTCATGCTTCTCAGTGAATTTGATATTGAATATGTTAAAAGGAATTCCATTAAGGGCCAAGCAATAGTAGATCAGTTGGCAGAAGCACCTCTAGTTGATCATCAACCATTGCACATTGAATTACTAGATGAGTCCATATTACTTCTTACACATCGCTCATGGACTATGTTTTTTGATTTTTCATTTACCTAACAGGGGTCATGTGCTCAGATACTATTCATTACACCTCAAAGGTACTCATTACCAAAAGCATACAAGATGTTTCCTTGTACAAACAACATTGTTGAGTATGAAGCCCTAATCAATGGTATGAAGATTTCCCTTGAGTGGCACATAGATGAACTAAAAGTTCTTGGGGATTCATAGCTAGTCATCAATCAAGTCAACAAAATCTATCAGACAAGGGATGACAAGATCGTACCTTATAAACAGTTGGTTGATGATCTTAAATAGTATTTTACTCATATCACATTTCAACAGGTTCTGAGGGCAGATAATAAAGTGGCAGATGCCATGGCTACTCTTGCCTCTATGCTACAAATGCTTGAAAATGATTTTAGACATAAATTCCTTGTAGAGACATTATGCTACCTAGCTTATGACTCCCCTAAATCCCATATGATCTGTTCTATTATAGGACATGACTCATCCTGCTACCATCACATCTTCTCCTACCTACGTGACCATATTGTTCTAGACACTTACTCCCAGAATGAGAAATGTCACCTAATCCGCAGTGCTTCACGGTTCCTCATCATCGCTAATGACTTGTATAGACGTGGTCTAGACGGTACCCTCCTTAGGTGTTTAGAACCTGATGAATCCAAACGAGCGTTAGTAGAGGTGCATGAAGGCATCTATGGGTCACACTCTAATGGTCTGGCATTGGCCCATAAACTTATTAGAGCTGGTTACTACTGGCCAGATATGGAAAAAGAAGCAACGCAGTTTGCTAAGTCTTGTAAACAATGTCAATTACATGGAAACCTGAATAATGCTCCAGCCAAGGAGCTTATTCCATTTATTAATTTCTAGCCATTTCAACAATGGGCCTTTGATTTGGTGGGTCAGATCTACCCCTCATCCTCCAATGGACATAAGTTCATTATTAAAGCTACAGACTATTTTTCTAAGTGGGTGGAGGCAGTCCCTCTCACCATTGCCAGTGGCAAAATAGTAGCTATGTTTATTCTCAATTACATCATCTACAGGCATGGTGTACCCTCAGCCATTACCACTGATAATGGAGGACAATTTAAAAACAAGGATGAGCTCTGCTCTAAGTTTAAAATTACTCAACATTGGTCTTCCATCTATTATCCTCAGGGTAATGGATAGGTGGAAGCATCCAACAAAACAATCCTTAAGATCCTGCATCGCATAGTGCATAAATCCGGATGAGATTGGCATCTCCGGATTAATCCAGCTCTTTGGGCATATAGGACAAGTATAAGAACACCAACAGGGGCTACTCCCTATGCATTGGTTTATGGAGCAGATGCTATGCTACCTATTGAGGTCAAGATTCCTTCTCTGTGAGTCTCTCTGAAAGGCCTCATTACTGATGAAGATTCTAGAATATCTCGACTACAAGAGCTAGAATTACTTGATGAATGTCGCCAAGTAGCATTCGATCACCTTAGAGCATACCAGAAGAAAATGTCCAAGAGCTACAACAAAAAGGTTAGACCAAGAGATTTCTAAGTGGGTGACCTCGTTCTGAGGGAGAACACCAAGAATCAACAACATCGGATCCAGAAAGGTAAGTTTGAACCAAATTGGCTTGGTCTGTATATTGTTACTGCAGTGTTTGGGTCTAGTACCTATCAACTCTCTACTACTGAAGGAGAACAACTCAAAGATCCCATCAATGCTCTTCATCTGAAGTGGTTCTACAACTGAGACATCTTCAGTGTGCTCATGTATATACTAAAGTCCTAAAAAAATGACCATCTTAGTGAAAACCTAGCGATAGGCACTTTGATGTATCTCCAAAAAAATTATATATTCCAAAAATACAAAAAAAATCAAAAAAAAGGAAAAAAAAAATGGCGCACACTGTGGGGCACGAACCCACGACCACAAAAAAAATCAAAAAATCAAAAAATAGCAAAAAAAAGAGAAAAAGAAAAAAAGGTTCCATTGATGAAAACCTGGCAAACAGGCATAATGGTAGCAAAAAAAGAATTTCTACCAAGAAGGTGAAAACCTGGTAAACAGGCACCTCTTGTTCCACAATGCTATATCTATTGCAGCACCACTTGGCTTTGTGCATTTGCTTTCTCACATCGCTACTTTCCTGCTTTCATTTTCTTTTAGTTCCCGTCAAGACACCAACTCACATGGATTGAAACAAGTTATACTCTTAGGGCAACCCTCCTGATCTAGGGGGCACTGTCCTTTTATCTTTCAAAGGATCTTCTTCACATCAATCACTAGTGGTTCTTGCTGTGTCTACCTACTAATGTATAGCTTATACTATGATCGTTTCATTTGAGCATCTCTCTCATGTTAGTCACCAATGGTTCTCACGTTTGCCTATTGATGTATAACTTATACTACAATCGTTTCATTTGAGCATCTCTCTCACGTCAGTCACCAGTGGTTCTCACTGCATCTTCTTACTGTCGCTATTCTATTGAGATTTCTCACATTTGTTACAATTGGAGTTATACTCACATGCTCTATCTTTCAATACTCAGTCTTGATGATTCTATGCTTTAGTCTGTACATATCTTTTGGTCACTTTTGTGACACTTTGGTTCCTTTGCGAACCCTCCTGACTTATCATTGATTCAGCACCATACGCTTGGGGGCAATCACATCTCATTTGTCCTCGCACCATACGTCAAGTCAGTCATCATTTCTTGGGGGCATAGGCCCCCTATTTGATCACATTTTTGGTTTACACCTGAGTCAGTAATCCTGTCATTTCTCAAGGACAACTCGCTACTGACACAAATTGGTATTTTTCAACACCACGATAAACAGTGTTTTTTAACACTGTCTTTGGACACATCTGTGTTTTTCAACACACATTGGATATTTCACACGTAAACATTTATCAATAAAAATCAAACAAAATGCACTCATAAGCTCAACGGTGTTTTTCAACACCTCATACACATGAACACATTTGCAAAACTTTGAAACATGCTAAAGGGTAAAAGTACAAACCTGTGTCACACTTTAATAAAGGAAGAGGACCACGACATGCAAAACTATTGAACTTTAACGACATAAAAGTGACATTTGTGTTTAGAATTTGAAAATGATGTAAACTAATGAAATGTGTAAAATTGGATCTAGTTTATGCCTATAATTTTTCAAAAAAAAATTGAATAAGCATTGACCTAGTTTTTTAATTTTTGAAGTCCATTTTTTAATTGCTCAAAAAATGTTGAAAATGTAAGGTCTAGTTCCCTCCACCTTAATATATGAAAATAATCCTTTTTTCTTCTGATTTTAGAATATGCTTTAGATGACATGTACAGCTAGTGCATAGAAAAAGAAAGATTGGTTTTCGGTATATATTTTTTCTGTTATAACTATTCAAAGTTGGAATTACCCGAAATTAACAATTTTTTTCTCCCTCCACATTTGCCCTAGAAAATTTAAACCAAATACAAAACAAATTACATATTCTTGAAGAGGACTCTCTCCTCAAGTGTTACATATAAGTTGTAAATTTTTCTGACATGATTTGCTATTTTTTTTTATTTTTTTGAGCGAGTGTGTTCTTGAATGTTAAAATACCTACTTGGATTTTTTTCAACTTACAATATAGTAGATGTAAATAAAACACCATAACAATTATATGACCATAATCTAGACTCCGAGCTCTACAAAAGGGTATTTTTAGATTTTTAAACAAGCTGAATTGTGATGTGGCAAAAATCCTCCAAACTCACATTTTTTGTAAAATCTCATTTTTTGCTTATTTTGCTGCCACATGGGATGCCACATTGATGCTTTCGGTCAAACCTGTTTTGGCCGGACCTGGTTCAACCGAAACTAAGGCCGACCAAACATGGTCACCATGGAACCACGACCCTTAATGTCATATATTAAAGCATTTTTTAAAAAATAAAAAATATATAATTTTCTAAATTGCGAATTAAAATAAAGTTTTTTGAAGAAAAACATTTTTTTAATAGTTTTAAAGCATATTTTTTGGCATTAAAGGACAACTACAAATTAAAATTATCAAGTAGGTTTGTATTTTTTATAATTTTAGTTTTTTTTTTATTTTTAATTAAAGCATTATTCAATATTAATTTATGAACAAGTATCAATATCATTTTTAATTTTTTTATCAAGAGTATATGGTTTTGTGTATGCAGGTGAATCGAAGCTCTCAATTTGAACAATTTGTGCAATGGAAAATAAAAGAAACAGATTAAAAAAATTTGATCAAAAAAGGGATGACAATTTGAAAGGTTATACAAAATGTATTCAAGATGACCCTGTTGAAGTTCAAGTAGATGCAATTCAAGTAGAGGAACAATTTGATGGAAATATACCTTTTGATATGGGCAATTTCATGGAGATGAATGAGGGATCATTTTTCAGTCAATTTTCATCTGACGGCTTGGTACCTCAAAGCACAATAAAAAAACAATACAAAAAGATTTGGGATGAATATTTTCAAAGTAAAAGTCTGATTGGAAAAGCACAATTATTTGTCAGGTTATTCAGGAAAAAAGAAATGACTCATGTTTTGGAGTTGTTAGGTGTTGATAACAAGAAA
>MU223104.1:3156740-3200612 GCA_018584345.1 Thuja plicata
TTTTGTGCTTCAGTTATGCCCTCACATTCAAAATGATTCTCAATACCTTCTATCCATTCCACAACTAGTTCACTGTCCATTTTTCCATTAAAGAATGGAATTCCTTCAAGACTTTTGCCTCCTAGGGATTTGAGAGCTTTTACAAATGGATCCTCACTCATTGGAGGGTCTGGTTCAAGTATTAAGTCTTCTTCATCAACTTTCTGCTTCCCTCTGCTGCTAGTGACTTCATCTTCATCTTTGCTTTTATTTGCATCTGCAACTTCTTGAAGTTTTACCTTCATCTCATCCAGGGCTTCTTCTAGGAGTCTACTCCTTTCCCTTTGATCCTCTATCACCCTCTTCTACTCATCTACTTCCTTTGCAAGCTTTGCATTGGTGACCATCTTATTTTCACCTACTGATATTGCTGGCTGGAACATTTACAACAAGCCCAATCAATCTAGGCTCTGATACCAATCTGATGTGGACAGAAGTCTTATTGTTGCTACAGAACTAGCTTGGCTTTGTGATGAGATGTTTCTCCTAGATCTCTTAGGGTGTTCATAACCCTAAACTGAGATTAGTCACTCTCAACTTTACCTCCTCTTCAAGACTCAGTCCCCAATGAAATGCTTTTCATCTTCTTCTTGCTGAACCTACGCAAATAGATTCATTATACTTTCTTATTCAATGTTTTCTGAACATTGTTTTCATTCTCTTCCCTGGCTGGACTATTACCAAGCTCGCCTAGGGTAAGATCTCCAGACTCTTTGTTGTTTCTTTTCCTAAAGAAAACAAAAAGGAAACTATGTATAAGGGCTCCTCTCGAGTTCCATCCCAACACATGATTCTCACCATGGATTCAAGAATCTCGAGGGGCCATTACTGTTTACAACCTATAATGGGTGAAGAACTAATAACTTGCAAAACATAAAATAGGCTAACTAATCTACTTCCATGCAAAAGGAACCACAAAGAAACTTGATATCTACTAAACACACAATCTACAACTTCTCATTTCTGGAAATAAAACAAAACAGTAGAGTAATATGCAAATCTCTAACTTTCCTGTAGCTTCTCTTCTTCTACAATCTCTACCTTCTAGATTGCTAAAATGAAGGCTTTTTTTTGTTATTAGTAACCATCATCTCATAGGAAACAACCCTAACAGTCCAATCATTCACAAGAATCTCTTCAGGAACCGTTATACTAACCATATTGTCCATAAAAGATAAGATCCACTTTTCACGGGCCGTTACGACTGAATATTGCTGAGAAACAGTAATGAAAGCTGAGCTCCAATGTAGGCCGAGCTGCTAGGCAATGTAGGCCGAGCTACTAGGCAATGTAGGCTGAGCTACTAGGCACCAGTGTAGGCCGAGTTCTAGTGATACTAAGAAGCTTATCCAAGTGCCTTGGCTGGATTTCCAGAGGCTTACCAACTACCTCACACACACACAACTAAAGAAAACCAACTAAGAAACATATCTAGACATGGATTGACCTAGTTATATCCATCTTAGGGAAATAAAACAAATGACCTTCAAAGGTCCACACACTCTCTCTTGACGTGGCTAGAGTCAGTACATGCCAGAAATAAGGATCTAGGGGTTTGAGTTAGGTGCACACACGCCAAGATCAAGAAAGCTAAGAAATGATGAATCATGTCTATAAAGAGACAACCTAATTCATTACGAAGGTGGTGAAGGGGAGTGACAAGAGAATAGATGATGAAGAGATTCTAAAGGAGAAGAAAGTCTTCATTCAGATGTGGTCAATCAGGCTGAGGAAAGAGCTAAATTCTGCAGACACCGACGAACAAAGATACAACATCACAGAGAAGAATAGTGTGGACCAAAGGTATTGAATTGATAATATTGATCAGAAAGGTAATGTACTTACAATAGATCTGAAAATCTGCAATTCAAGTTGTATATGTGAATGGATCAATTTATTGTTTAAGTTTAACCATTGAAGCATCAAGTCTGTTAACCAAGCAGGACTTAAAAATCTTTTGTAATTGAGATACATCCTAAGGAGTATCAAAAAGTTTGATCATTAAAAGTAGAATTGGATATGCCCGATACCTATTGACAGGCAAAGTGAGTGTTTGATAAAGGATAATAGCATTAGATGTCAGATACTAAGTGACAAACTATCTTTTAAATCCTCTAACAAGGTCATACCTAACAGTGTGTTTGTAACCTTTAACAGGGTTGGCTCTTAACTGAGCTCACTTCAGAAGAGTGAAAATTTGGGGTACCGGTCCCAATGGTTTTTTCCTTAACAGGGTTTCCACGTTAAATATCTATGTGTTAATGTGTTTATGAGTCATTACTTTATTGTTTTTAATTTCACTTAAATAAATCTAGATTGATTGGTATACACTAGTTATTTACTGTGTTTTGGTAAATAGAAAGACTGCTTATTGGTAAACATACAGAAGAAGGTTTTACAAAGCATTCCGACAAGTAGAAATTTGATAAAAGTGTTTCAAGGCATTCATTTTGTATGACTGAAGATAACTAGAGGTATAATTTATGGTACTAAGTTTGAAGATTGATTTAAGGATTAATTTTTGAGGCCACTAATTCCCGCCCACACCCCCTCTCAGTTATTACTAACACAAGGTATAAACATTCATTAAATCATTAAAAATGAATTGTTTATTTTGGAGTTGCAATGGTCATGTTATCTACATATATGTGAAATATAGAAGCACATGCAAAGCACAAGAGTAAGATTAGCATTTCAAGAGATCTTTGCCCAATATGGATGTCTATCAAGGAATGTAATGATTGTTGTGTGTGCACTGGTGAATCATTAAACAATATTTAAAAATACTAAAATGAATCGTATCAGCTTCTTTAAAGCTGCACTCCACATCTTGTCAAGCATCCTCCCCGCCATTCCAGAATGAATAAGAACTTTGAAATAATTATTGGTAACTAGCAAAGCATAATGAAGGTTGATTTTCTGTCAGATATTATATTCCAAAATGCTCATTTGGGAATACATTCAAAATGTGAAGGAAAGATATAGAGGCACACAAACTATTTGACCACAACAAAATGTGACTTAGTGGACTGCCATAACCATAGGATGTGCGTGCGTTTGTCATAGGCACACGTGAATTCAATAATCTTTGCTAGCATCCTCCCTCTTTCAACTAGGAGAGAATCCATTAATGGTCTTAAAGATCATCATGGCCACGCCATGTGACTTATCTGTTTAACCGAATGCCAATAGCCGCAGGTGTCGAATTGGGAGTGTTGTGATGATGTGTGAAGTACTCTTGTTAGTGCGTGAATTTTTTTACCAAATGCCTTAGAGAGATGTCAATTCCTAGAAGGTGTTTGTTGATATATACATGCGTAGAATAGTAAAACACGAACAAAGCCTTGCAACAAATGAGAGTTGGGAAGCATCGATTTGACATGATATGTTTGACACCAAACCAACTAGCATCAATCAAGCCCGAGATTAACCTTCTATGCAGCACATCCCTGTCAACACCAAATACTATCAGAAAGCACGGTAACTGTTTGACTGAATGTCTTCAAAGGAAATTGCAATTTCATATGATGATGCATGTTGCACTTGAAACATTGGGTTTGCTTCCAACTGTTTGACCAAATGAAGCCATAAATGTCTAAAGTATTTTCTAAACTTTTGACTACAATAATTGTATAATCTGAAAAGTCATGAATCAGGGAATGTTAGTATAAAAATTCTCATAAAGCGTCAAAGAGATTCCATCTCATGGAATGCAATCAAATGATTATTGATTGTGAAAAAACTGATTTTGGAAGGAAGCTCTGAAAATCTTTGAAATGATGAAGTTCTCTGCGTGAATATCCATGAAAAATTTGGAATCAAAGAAAATATAGATTTAAGATAAGAGAAGTTCTCAAAATGAGAAAGTTTACACAAAGGCCAAGGTGCAGCTGGATAGAAATTAAGAGAAGGTTCATAAATTCCTTGTTGGAGACAAACCTCACCTACAATCAGATAAAATTTATGCCATGTTGGAGAGCATGGATACAAAGATGAAGGATGCAGGGTACGTACCTGATACTGGTTTTTTGCTTCATGATTCAGAGGACAAAGATAAGGAACTTTGTATCTGTGGTCATAGTAAGAGATTTTCCATAGCCTTTGGGCTTATCTACACGAGCCCTAGGAAAACTTAAAGGATTGCTAAGAATCTCTTAGTATGTGATGATTTCTACAAAGATTATCTCCAAAATTGTAGAAGCGAAAGAAGACAATTTCTTGAAATTCAAATGCAAGCAGTTCATGCCGTGTCAATTCAATCATTCTCAAGCTTTTCTTGTGTTTCGAGTTGTTAATGTTATTGAATCTAATTTTCCTTCTAATATAAAGATGATTAAGGGTCACCGAGGGACAAGTTAGACCTCAATGATGGTCTCACTTGTTTCTATCTTAGTCTATAATCTAGTCAAAGTTCTTGTGTGCGCACCCACAAATGCGGCACTATAAAAAGTTGCAATGAGATTCCTCAATATATTTATTCGTATGGATGTTTCCCTAATGCAGTTAACTTTCCTTGTATCTTGCATTTGAGTGACATTATACTCCTTGGAAACGAGGAGATATTTGATCCTGAAAGCATTTTTAGAGATATTTTCCTTGCACATCGAGTTGCTCGTTTGTACAAATGTATCCTACCAAAGAAACAATAGAGTCACGAGGTGAGAACCCTTCATTTTACTGAAGTAGTTGTTTCCCAATATGAAGATTTTCAAGAGACACCACAAGAAACAGATAGCCTTGATACACCACAAGAAGGAAAAAAAACCCTTGATTTTTCATGGTATGATATAAAGAGATTGCAAACTTTAACTTCAAAATTATGTGAGGCTGCAAGCACATTATTAAATGACTTATAAAGAGCTCTATTGAACATATATGTGAAATTTGGAATCATGGACAGAACAACAATGAAAATTGAAGAAGACTTTAAGACAAGAAATATAAGAAATGACTTGGTGGTTTGTGGAATCATCAGTAATATTTATTTAGGATCATAAATATATTAATTGTGTGTCATGAGTATGTAAGAAGAAGGTGATATTCTTTCATGAGTATCCAAGAAATCACCTATATTCTTATCAATGAAGATGACATATTTTATGTCCTTGCAATGCAAATAGACACACTGGTGGATGCATTGCATGTGATAGTATGTTACTTTTAATAAATGGAAAGATTCCATACAGATGCATAAGCTTGTGCAAATGTTACATTGTTGAGGAAGGACCTAGTTCATAATGGGTGCTTGAAAAATAGAAGTGGACTTGATATTTTTAAACACCAAGTTGTTATCAAGAAATGATAAATATTAGATAAGAAGAAAATGCAAGTCTCACCTCGAAAAGGCTTGTGACCCGGTTTTATTTTAAATTTATAATGTTTTGTTACCTACTTTGAAAAAGTGACTTTTGTCACATGTTTTTATTAGGTTAGAAAATAAGCCTTGTTTGCACAAAAGCTAAGAAATTTCTAATTAAAAGGAAGCTTATTTTATTTTCTCAAAATGAAAAAGGTAGTTACTTAGGTAGTGATAGGTGGTTATCAAGAAGAGGCCTATAAATACAAGGTGATTTCTAGTGTAGATAGGGGGGAGGAGTTTTTACAAAAGGGCAGAAGCTCTTCCAAATTGTGTAGAGAGACTTACTGAGAACTTTTATGTTCATGATTTGTACTTGAAGGATTTTGAAGTTGGATATTTTTAAAAGAATAACCAAGAATGCATTTGATTCATATGTCTTAAATGTATCTTTCAATTATTGTTATCGATTTATGGTATGTTAAATTGATAATACCTTTGAGTACATTGGATATATGTAAAAGATGAAGCATGTTCACACCCTGGTATCTTAGTTAGAAAATGTTGAGGCTACATGTTTCCTTTTATGTGGAAACGTATTTCCTTTCTTTCATTGATTTCACATATCCAACTTATTTTTTACTTAAAATCCCCTTTGTAAGTTTTTATCATCTTGGAATCTCATATGGTATTCGTATGTCTACTATTGGGGTTTTTTCCATATGTTTCCTTTAGTTTTGTTTTGTCTCCTTTTTGTACTTTCAGGTGAAATGTAAATTTAGAAAATGAAAATACCCCTATCATACAAGGGAGATGCCCCTCTCAAATGCAGAGGAAGATTTTGATTAGATCGTGATCGAGTTGCAATCTATCCAACTGCTAGCATGGTTGTCACTCCTCAAAGGGAAAACAAGGTCAATTTTCAAGACAATATCGCAGTGAAATTTTTTTTACCAACAATGTGTTACACACAGAGAGAGAGAGAGAGAGAGAGAGAGAGAGAGAGAGAGAGAGAGAGAGAGAGAGAGAGAGAGAGAGANACACAGAGAGAGAGAGAGAGAGAGAGAGAGAGAGAGAGAGAGAGAGAGAGAGAGAGAGAGAGAGAGAGTCAATGGTAACTAGGTTATCTCAATCCTAAAGCAACCTGCAAATTATATTGATAGGTATTTATGGACTGTAGCACTAAACTTCAGATTTATGTTTCTAGGTAGATAGCATATAGATGGAAGTAGGAACTAAGAGTGTGTAGAATTATGGTTATATCCTCAATACAACTTAAAATGGGTTCTTTTTTGGGATACTCCACCCATATACATTTTTATCCTCTCATTCCCCAAGAATGACAAATCAATGCCACTCCTTGACATATAATTTCAATAGATTGTTTTGCATGTTTGAGGTCAAAGTAACCCACTATTGGAAATTGTAAAAAATAAGAGGGAGAGAGGGAGAATGAGATATGGAAGGAAAAAAAGGGGAGGGGAGAGAGGGAGAAAAATATTAAACATTATCTAGAACTAGACATAATTGCAACATTATCTCGCTAGATTTATCATTTAAGTCAAAAAACTAATTGGTATATAAATGCTATTAGTGCAACATTGTGGATCCACTTTGATTTTTTTTTAGAGAAAGATTTTAAAATTTCTATGATGGCATATGTTAATAATGTTACTAATATTAGGGCCAAGGTTACTTAGAGGGAGGGGGTGAATAAGTAATCTAACAAATTAATCTTTTCTTAAATAATTCATCATATCACATCAATAAACATCCATTTCATGAATAAACAAACTAATGAAGATATACAACCACAACCATGGAACATAATAACACCAATATTTTCTTGTGGAAACCCAAATACGCAAAACCACGTGTGGGGTGTTAGTTCCTTTTCTTGTTGATATAAAAATACTCTCAGAGAGCTTGCTCTATTTATCCTAGACACTGACCATACACGATATAGAATGATAGAAACAATGTTTTTTTTAAAACCTCCTACAGTTTGAGCTCCATAAAGTCTGGCGGGATTACCCTTCTAACTCAAAACAGTTAAATCACTAAATTATTCTAGTAGAATATGAATGGAATTACAGGAGTTGATCACTATAACATTTATTGAAATAGACCAAACCATGAGTAAAGATCAATTTTAATAGTGATATTCACCTAATTCAATGGAGGACAGACCAGTGTTTAATCCTAGGGCATGAAGTCACTGCTGCATAGCTTTAACCCTCTTAGTCATGAACAGAAAATTAAGGCAACCATAGAATATGACATAAACATAGACATACCTTATATATTTATCCTCACACATAAAAAAATCAATTCATCAAAATTCATTATAAAACTTGAATCCCAGTGAAAATACTCCTAAGGCAATTTTAATCTTTCCTTGAAAGAACCCTAAAATTATTTCAAAATCTGCCTAACACGTGCATAAATTTGAACATTCCTTAAACATTCAATTTACAAAAAATTTAGAAAAACCACAATGAACAAAAAATGCTCATCATATGTTTCAGAAAACTATTGATGGATTTCATTTGTATTCATGATCAAAATTGCTATTATAGTCAGCAGTATTTCAAAACCCAAAAACACCTATAAGTCTTAAACTAGAGTTTGTATATTAAACTTGTACATCCCAATGAAAAATGGCTATCCCTTTCCTAGTAGTCTTGGAATCCTTTTATAACTAAGGATGCAAAAAGCTATGGACTAACTAGGAAAGATTCACGAATCTTTTTTGACAATAAATTCTCAGTTAACATAAAAAACAAAAGCTACAACAGAAAACAGGTGACAAAAATTGGCGAAGTCCGAATAAGGTTTGTTGATGCAATTTAACAGTATCCTCTTCATTCTTTTAGCTTCGCTTCCCACCTATTTACCTCCTTGGTGGTGGGCCAATCAAAATTCTTTAGCTATTCTAGTTTGGCAACAATCTCTATCCACCTAGCGTCAACGGTTGTCCTGGCCTCTGAAACAAATTTTGCCATATCTCTCTCAACCTTGAAGAGGTTGTCAATCGGTTTGGTGCAGTATTGAGCATTTATATCCTTCTCTAGCTGCTTCTTCATCTCCTCATCTGTAAATATCCCATCAAATCCATTGGTCCAGTCAGATTACGGCTTCAGAATTCTAACTTCATCATATATTTTTGGGATCACGGGAGGGCATTGGTCACCAAATAGTTGCAATTTACCACTTATCAAGTCAACTTTGCCATTAAAGAAACCATGTATATTATTTACCTCATTGATCATTTCAGTGGTATCTGTGATCTTGTCAGGAAAATCATCATTGTATAACATGGTTGTTTTTAGTTTATCCATCATCCTATCTCTTCCTAACCAAATCTTGAATGTGAGCTCTAAGAATGTCATGGCTTCAACAACTACCTTTTTTTCTTCTTGCAATGAGCCATATAATGTATACACTATGTTGGTCTTCTGCTTCAAAACATCAATTTGATGTTGAAGTATGGGCAAGATGATAGACATGACATTTATGTTCTGTCCCTGTGACAATTCCTTGGAGTGGCCTTCTTCTATTGCTGAATCTTCTTTTGCCTCTGTGGCAATATTTGTTTCAATTCTTTGTATTTCCAAAGAGACTAGAGTCTTTTCTCTTTTAATTTCCACTAACTCCTCTTTCAACTTAGCAATTTCTTCTTCCAATGTATGGTTCTAAACCACCACCTCTTCATGCTTTTTTGCTAGGGCCATCATCTGGCCAAAAGTTGTTTCATACCTCTTAGACAGGTCATCAACCTTTGCCAGGTTCATGAATGATACTTGAGTCATTAACTGAGCTATCTCAGTGTCTGTAGTGTTCTGCAGATTCCAAATCATTATGTTTGCCTTCTTTTCCTCTCTTATAGTCATGACTAGAGGCTTTTGTGTAGCAAGGGCCAATGACCATACAGCCAGAGTCTTGGATTTAGGATCAAATCCTATCCTTTTCAGAACTTCATCCATCTCAAACTCTATTTTCAATAGGGGATCTTCTTGCCTCCTGATCTGGTTGATGATAAATGTGGATTGTAAGTGCCAACCAGGCATCAACATTAATCCACTATTTTGTACCAGTAATTTGGCCTTCTCCACAGTGATTAGTTCACTCTTGGGATCATAATCCTGGAGTGTTTTCACAATCTCTTCATTTTTATCTACATTTTCTTCACCTATGGTTAACCCTTGCCTCAAGTCCTTTTGTTTCATCTTGATCAAAAAAGCCTTGACCTCTTCAGACTTTATGAATTCATCATCTTTCATGAATTCATTGTCTATCATGACTCTCTCATCATCCTTTTCAAATAAAACCATTTGGTTTTTCCCTTGGCCTTCAGTTTGAGGATATTTTTTCAATTGTCTTTTTAGCCTTCTAAAGTATTTGTCGTGTTCAGTAATCATAGCCTTGGCCATAATTTTCCTGTCCTCTATTATCTTGTGTTCTTTTTTCTTTTTTTTTCCTGGGTGGTTCTCTAGCAGAGGTAGCTTCCTCACCGACCTCTTCTTCTTCTTGATGCTCTTCCTCTTGTTATTCCTGATGTTCTGGGTCATGCAGTGCAACATTAATTGGGGACCCTTGAGATTGTACATCCTCAGCACTAAACTATGGTACCTGTGCCATTAAAGTGTCATAAGATTTAAGCATTTCCTCTATCCTCTGTAAGTATGGGAGATCAAGGAAAAAACCAGAGAAATTATTTTCTGACTCTTTCCATGTAGCTTATGCCCTAATGAGTTTATTCCATTTCCTTCTCCTCTCTTGGACTTCATGCTTATTTAACTTGTTCCTCACAACATCTTCATCATCCAGTGGCTCATGATCTCTAATATTTTGCCAAAGAGTCATTCTTCTTAGGACTATTTGTATAAATTGTTCTAGATCACAGAACCTGGCAACTGTCGTAGACATTCTATATTGCTTCAAGAAGTCATTAATCAGATCAAAAACTCTTTTCCCTATAGAGAAGTCAAAACCTACCCATAATCTACAGATAAAAGTACCCTTTTTATGTCCCTCTAAAAATTCTTTATCAACCCAAGTGATTTGCCAAATAAACTCTAAAAATGCAATCAGGTAAGAGGAACAAACTTGGGGAGGATGTGAGGTGGTTGTGCACAACCATATTCTCTGATGATAGTAATATAATCAAAGAAGAAAAAGTCACCCCAATTGTGAGTGATAGGCCAGTTTGGAACAAATTACCAAGGTCTCAAAACTTTTCTAACCTCAAATGGAAGTCTATCCCTATTTTTTCCCAATAAATCAAAAATTGGATCCACAATTCAATTAAAAAAGCATACAAAAGATGAGTTGACAGATGAACTATCCCATACCTGGGTCCATCTTTGGATAGGTGCATCAACACCATACTCTGAAACAAATAGTTCAAGTTCTTTATCCATAGATGCCCTGTTAAAATATGGAATCATATACATCAGATGATAATAATGCTTGAAGATAGGTACTGGGGCATCTGACTGTATCTCCATTAATGCATCATGAATATCATCAACTATGTATCCAACATAGTCATAATTAGTATTGACCTCTGGGTGCTGAATGTTCATGGCCATCATGAGTACATCTTGAGGCACTATAGAATCTCCATCAAAACCTAATACTCTACTCAAACCATATAATGTGCACTTTATGTAAAGGTGAAATAGGGATAGGTCAAAAAGAGGTTTGAGATTGTCTGGGATTTTCACCAGGTGCCTATCTACCATGGGCATGAATTTGGGAATTTCATATTTCTTAATCAAATATTCTCTCTTGATATAATCTGCCTTAAAATTATTTAAATCAATATCTGTGCACAATGCACCAGTGATCCTGAAAACTTCTTCCACTGACCTCCTATCTATGGAAACTAAGGTTTCTTTATTTTTATTCCTGATTACCCTAGCTACTGGGAAATAGTTCTTAGCAAGTTCCCTAATAAGACCTATGTCAACATAAACATCAGGCACAATTAATTTTGCCATATTCAAATGTCAGGGATTGCAAATGGGGACTGCTTTAATCCTATTATTCCATAAATAATGGAACAAGGTATTACCATAGTAATCTGGGGTGACTGGGTTTCTGCATTGGCACCATCTGTCTTTCCATTTTTCCCAATTCGCACTGTTTGTATTCAAAGTCCTGGGTAGAAACTCAGCAAATTCTTCCACATACTTTTTTGGTGTAACCTCCTTCTTCTCAGATCCATGCAAAGCAACGCTTACAATAGATTTACTCATCCTTCCTTTTCAAATTGCTATCTCAGACAAACTATTTCAGATAGACAAGCTCTATTGCTCTTTACAAAAACCTTAGGATGCAGAATTGAGAACTGTACAAAATCAAGCTCAATCATTCAAACTTATAGTCATCAAACCAATGTCTTGTCCAATTGAATGCCAAATTCTTGCACTTGCAGAATCATGCAATCGTCTCTCTGTAACTAATATTGCCGTTAATTCACACTATATGATTCCTATAGGAAAAGGTACACACCCTTTATTCTTTTTTTCCCTTGTAATCTTGAAATGAGCCACATCTCAATTTGTCACCAACTTGTTGTACCTTGCTTACATTCAAATTTTTCCTTGTGAGTGAGTGACAAGACTCTTTCCTCTTTTCAGTCGCGTACTCACTATCTATTTTTTTTTTGGCTCATATGCTTCATGACTGGGTGATGACCTAACTAGAAGCTTCCTCATTTCACAATCATACACTCGCTATCCCTTAATGCTTTATGTTTATATTTGAGTGAGTAAAGCGACCTCACTTTTTTTTTTATCAGTTGCGAACTCGCCGCTCAGAAATTTAATTTCATTGAAGTTCTGTGAGTGAGCGACATGATCTTTAGTACTCACTCACTTCTTAGTCACATACTCTCTAACCTTTGTTTATCATGCTTTGCGCTTGAGCGAGTGTGTATTTTTTCAAAACAATCATACATCACTTTTTTGGTCGCACAGCCACCATGGCTTTCTGATTTGTCTTTATACCTCAGCGGGTGGGTGATGACTACTTTCTTTATGCATTTTACTTAATCGCTCACTCACATTGCAAGATTTTCTAGCTCAAGAATTTGTGAGTGAGCGATGACCCTTTTTTATTTTTGTCGCATACTCACTGCTAAGATTTCCTTATAAATGAATCCTTTACGACTGAATGAGTGCCTTCATCATGTATTAATCACTCACTCATTGATCTTTCTTGATTGATCTTTCTTCATGAGCGATGAGTAGCAACTTTCCACTTTTCTATCAGTCACACACCCGCGAGCATCATTTTACTTGACTTTATACATGAGCGAGTGAGCAATATCCTATCCTTTCTTACATTGTGCACCCGCGAGCTTAAGATTTGAAAAAGAAAACCATTGGCGAGTGAGCGGGAATAAAACTGAATGTTTAGTCACACACTCATGCACTTTATGATCACTGCATATTTCCTGTGCTACTGAGTGACAAAGACCGACTGAAAATGAATACATATTACATTGAGTACTTGCACTGCACAAAATACAATAGTTAAGACTTGTGTGAGTGAGCGCTATTAAAAAAATGACTTCATCGCACACTCGCGGTTTCAAATGATACATATAATAACTAAGCCTGAGTGCGTGACCAACCTTAACTTATAGAACTCACTCAGTCGCGGACCAAAAAGTATAAGACCAAAAACCACCATGATTGCGTGATACATAAAAATTTTCACCTCATCGCTAGCTCCCTGAACCTTTTAACAAAGAACTTGATCCCCCACGAGTGAGTGAGCAACAAAAAAATTCTAACTTGCTCAGTCACGGACTGAAAACATGACTTCAAAATTACATCGCGACTGCACGATTAAGACAAATTAAATGACCAAGTCGCTCACTCACGCACCTAAGTTGACTTAACAGGACATAACCACGACTGCACGATTCATTCCAAAGCATGACTCATCACTCACTCGCTTACTTAAAAGGTCACTTTAAAATATTAGCGTGGGTGTGCGACTAAGGCTGAAAACAAGGCAAATTTGAAAACTTGACCATAAAATTGAAAATTTTGACATGCAACCACATGTATTTTTATTCAAAAGACGCGGGAAAATTTTTCAAAGATTGGAACATTGAAAATATTGATATGCAGTGCTAACAATGGCTCTGACTAGGGAAATTTAATTGCAAAATTGACATTAGAAGCCAAAAATCTGGGAGACAGACCACAAACCAAAACAAAACTGTACATACACACACAAAAACCACACAAAAGAAGGAAAAATCTAAACTACTGTGCATGGAAAAAGAAACTTCATGAGAAACATTGTTTCAGGAACTATCCATGCACTGACAATTCCTGTATCTCACCACTTGGGTCTTCCTAAAAATAAGAATCTTGACCATGAAACTCCTGGATTACAAAAGAATCCATCCATAATGATTCGAATTTACCATGTTTCCCCTTTTCTTCTTTTCTAGCATTCCACTGCAACATCATATCATTTATCTGAAGCTTTCTTTCAGTTGTTCTTTTGTCAAATAGGTACTTGGATTGTTGTTGGAGTTTCATGTTTCTTTTATGTGCATCTGCTCTTATTTCTTCTAGTTCTATTAGTTGGTCCATCCTCTCCATCATGGGTTCTTGTTCTTCGAATTCTTCTTCTTGGAGAAATTTATATACTGGTAACAAATTATTTAATGGAAATCTTTCCTGAGTTCCATAGACCATTTCAAAAGGGGATACCCCTATTTCTCTCTTCACTATTACCCTATCAGCCCAAAGGGCTAATTTCAGTTTTGAATGCCAAGACCTTTTATTTTTCTCCAAAGCTCTTTTAATGATTTTCATGATGTTTTTATTGCTCAACTCAACTTGTCCATTTTCTTGAGCATGATATGGTGAGGAATAAGATATATTAATGCCATAATCTTCACAGAAATCCTTAAACTCCTCAGCCCTAAACACATGGCATTGTCCATGACTAACTTAGTGGGCACACCAAATTTTGTCAGAATATTATCCATTAAAAAATCCATCACTACCTTTCTAGTAGGCCTTTTTGATGGAATTGCCTCTATCCATTTTGTAAAATAGTCTGTGGCAATTAGAATCCAACTATGGCCTCCACTAGATTTTTTTGTAAATTCTCCAATAAAATCATGACCCCATTGGGTAAAAGGTGCTTCAATAGTCAAAGGATTTAAAGGTAAAGCTTCTGAAAATTTCATCTTAGAGGAAAACCTTTGGCAAGGTTCACATATTTGTACAAACATCTGAGTATCTTTGAAAATACATGGCCAATAATATCCAACTCTGATTATCTTGTGAGCTGTGGTCTTGGAAAAATAATGTCCACCACACACACCACTATGCATTTCATTCAAAACTCTTTCAGATTGTGATTTATCAAGACATAGCAACAAAATTCCATCCTTATTCTTCCAAAATAAATCACCTTGTATCAAGACATACCTTTGAGCCTACAATTTCAGAGTCCTTTTTTGATTATCTGACATATGCTCTGGACATTTACTATTTTTCAAAAAAAACACTATATCAATATACCATGGCTGCAATTCTATACTAGTCAAGTTCATATTTACTATTTACTCATTATTAACTTGAGCCAGCTTCATGTTTGTGTCAGTCATTAGCTTGGCCAAACCCAAACCCCTTACAAATTTGGTAACTTGAAATTCCAGTTTAAATTCTTGAATCCTATTGATCCATTTACACCTCTTTCTAGTAACTTTAGACTGAGACAATATATCTTTGACTGTAGCATGTGGCACATAAGAAATTATCTTTGCACAAACCAAATAAGGTCTGAAAAATTTGACTGCCTTGACCAATGCATATGCTTGTTTCTCCATTATCTCATAATTAAGTTCTGCTGCTTGCAGAGACTTACTAAAAAATGCTATGGGATGATCAAAACCTTCATCATCCTTCTGCAAGAGTACTACAACAATTGTATGGAATGAAGCAAAAGAAAATATAGAAAAAGGCTTTTCATAATTTGGAGGTCTCAATATAGGTGCTTGCTAAATAGCTACTTTTATCTCATCAAACGCTAACTGAGCATCCTTACCCTATTCAAACTTAGCATTTTTCTTCAATAATTTAACAATGGGCTTAACAATCTCAACAAATTTTGCAATGAATCTCCTCACAAAATTTACTTTTCCCAGAAAAGACTGAACACCTTTGATATTCTTTGGGGGCAAGAGTTTGTTAATGGCTTCCACTCTCTCAGGATCAATCCTGACACCTTCTTTAGATACTATATGTCCCAATAATTTACTTTCTATCATAGCAAAATGAAACTTCTTTGGATTTAAAGAAATCCCATACTCCAAGGCTTTAGTAAAAATCTTTTCCAAATGCTTACAATGATCCTCAGCTTTTTGGGAATATGCAGTAAGATATCCTAAGACACCACCATTATTATATTTATAAACTCCTTAAAAGCCACATCCATTTCTCTTTGGAAAGTAGCTCCTACATTTCTCAGGCCAAATGGCATTCTTACATAGACATATGTACCCCCTAGGGTAGTGAAAGTTGTCTTGAATTGCTCAGATTCTTGAACCAGCACTTGGTTATAACCAGAAAAACCATCCATCATAGATAGCAAATCAGAACAAATAACCCTTTGTAGCATTGCCTCCATGTTTTGTAAAGAATAATTATCTTTTAATGAACCCACATTAAGATTCCTGAAATCAACACATAGCCTGATATCTCCATTTTTCTTTTTGACAGGGACCAAATTAGACACCCAAGAAGAATGGCTGTTGGTTTTATGATCCCATCCTTTCTGAGCTTTGCCAATTCTTGCTACATTTTGGGGGCCAACAAAGGATTGATTGGCCTCTGTTGTTGTCTAAAAGGATTAATATCATATTTCAATGGGATCTCATGTTGAAAGAGATCCTCCCTATAAGCCTTAAGGTCTTCATAAGACCATGCAAAAACATGTCTGAATATTTTCAACAAGTTAATCAAATTTGTCCTCACATGAGGAGCCAATTTCTTTCCAATATATACAATCCTAGGATTACACTCTGATCCCAAATTTACCTCCTCAAATTCATCCAACTTGACTGTAGATTTTTGACACACATGACTATCAATGTCAGTAAATAATTCCTCCAATTGAGTTAGTCCTTTGGGGATTTCATTTGTCTATAACTGTAGAATTTCATTGCCAAATATAGTTTATTTCCCATCAATAGTCTCTATCAAATTATTATAGTCAATGATTTTCCCTTCATAATTATCCACACATTGAATAAAATTGAGAATTTCCTCATCACTTTCAAAAACTTTCCCATTATACAAATTATCAGGAATGGCAGGCCTGGTTTTAGTTTCCATAATAGATACTCTTGCTAGCGTTAGATCATCATTTTTCAAGGCCACATTAGCCAAAAAATCTTCCATGATATTCTTAGATCTCTCTATCCAATTGATGGAAAATGCATTAAAATTTTCAATTCTATCCCATATAGCATGCTTATATTGTTTCATCCTATCATTTTTGGCAGCATATATTGATCTAATTTGGGAAATAGCTAGCTCTGAATCACCAAAAACTCTTAATAACTTAATGCCATGCTTAATTGCTATTTATAATCCTAGTAACAATGCCTCATACTCAGCTGTATTATTTGTACATTGAAATGATAGCAAAAATGAATACTTGAAAGTAATACCTGATGGAGAGACAAATATTATACCAGTTCCCAACCCTTCTCTGGAGCATGCTCCATCAAAATACATCTGCCATAGTCCAAGCTGTTGTAATTCTAATTCTTCGACTATGGGATCTGTGTTTTTCAACTGTGGTTGAATTTTTTCCACCTTGAAATTATGTATATCTACATGCACAAAGAAATTTAGCATGTTTGGTTCAACATTCTCAACATAAATAGGAGATCTGGGTTCCCTCAATAGTTTTGGTTCATTCCCATTTACAGAAATAGTAGCAAAAGACAAATCCAATTGTACACATCCTCCAATGGCTGCAGCATATTGTCTTGATAAGAGCATGCAATAATGGGGTGGTGAATCCACAACCACAACATCTATTTTAAAAGTGACCTCAGGGTATGCAACAAGTTTTATCTCTAATCCTTGCAAATTTCCTACTACATGTACTTCCCTATTGTCCATGGCATAACATTTAACACAAGTAGTATCCACCTCTAAACCCAATTGTTTCATAATAGTGTAAGTCATCACATTAGCAGCAGCCCCTGAATCCATCATATAATTTTTTAGTAACATATTGTTTGTGAGTAGTGTTACATAAAAAGGATCAATCTGATCTGGCTCTTGAACAACTATATTTCCCAGACAGATTGGGATTTCATTTTTTCTTCTTGCTCACTTTTCAATTCATCACTCAAAACAATATTATCATGCATACCAGGCAAATCAAATAACAATGAGAAGGTTTCTTCTCGGTTCTCTTTAATTTTAAACATCTCAATTAAAGGGATAGAGACTTTCATCTGAGATAAGGTTTGCTTCATGTTAAAAGATGGGAAACTCATGACATTGTCAAAGGATATGTTACCTTTAATCTCCTTTAACTATTTTGTTTTTTGTTCATGAGTGGGGGTAACTTTATTTTTCTTTAACCAAAGTGTCCTTCAGTTCACTTCGTGTAGTTTTTTAATTTATGACTTCTGTGATGACAGGTGAATCAGGTTGTTTCCCACTTTGATCAACTTTTCTATTCCTGAGTTGGTATGAACTTCATGCTTGTGTCACAACAAAAATATTTAGAAGTCTTATCTCTTCATCAGTAGGCATCCCAAATTTAAATTTCTCTAACTTAGTGCTTGCATTATTTACTGTGATTGGCATGTTTTCTTGTGGCTCTTGCTCTGAACTACCATTGTCATCTTCAACAGTAAGTGCACACATGTTTATTGTAGGTTTTTTCTCACTCTGAATTTCTTGTGTTCCAATGTTTTCATGTTGCTTCGCCATACTTTGAGCTACTGCACATTGATAAGGGGAATGAGGAATATTTCAGGCCATGCACCAAGGAGTATTTTCCACATTATGAGCATTGTTTTTTTTCAATGGGCCAGGGATGTCTTTGTTCTTAAGATCAGTTTGTTCTTTTGACACGGGTTTTCCATCCTTCCACTGAGTCTTATAAGGAAACTCTTGCAACCTGTAGGGCTTATCTTGCCTTTGGTATTGTGGCCTATTATTTTGAAATGCCTTCTCATTCTTGTCTACCTTAGCAACAAGATCTTTCATTACACTTACTAATGTTTCCATCTTATCTTCTCCCTTGGGATTTTTATTTGATTGTGTTTTTGACTCTTTCTAAAGTCTACTGTCCTCCTGTTTACCAAGCTTACCAAAAGCTCTTTTGTTGTTTTCTATGTTTATAGCCAATTTATATGCATCTCTCATAGTTTGAGGATCTTTATCTCTAAGAAAGTAAGCATTCTTTCCATCCAAAGAATTACAATAGGTGGTGACACATACATTTTCATCTAGTCTCAATACTTGGAACAACTTATTCATAGCCTTTTGAAATCTTACATTAAATTCAGCAATGCCTTCGTTAGAAAAAAATTTCAAACTGTTGAACTCATTCAACATAAAACTAGAATTTATCTTGTCACCATACTGTTCTTTGAAATTTCTAACAAATTCATCCCAAGAATAGATACTATGATTAGGCAAACCTTGATACCAATCTCTTGCATCCTCAGTTAAGGATTGCACAAATAATTTCATCACTGCATCCTCATCTTCAATCTCATAATAATTCATTGTATCCGAGAATACTTTTAGATGTTCTTCACCAGTTACAACATTATTCCCACTGAATTTGGGAATCTTATCTCTGACCTCATTAGGAATAGGGTTTGGTTGGCCAGGGATACCGTATAAAAAAAAATGCCCATATCTCTCCAAATGAATAGGTATTCTTTGAAAATTAGTGCCCACATTTTTTCCAGCACTCTGACCAATACTACCAATGTTATGGCCAATTCCTAAATTTTGATGGTTAATATTTATGTTGAGTCCACTTACTCCTGATTGTGATGCAACTCCTTGAGAAACACCATATGTCTAGGTGCTTGTGTTAGCATTATTGGTCTGAAAATTAGAATTAAATACATGCATAGTTTGATTGGTTGCAGTAGTATTATTTTTTACATTAGGATTAGTCATGGGACTCAAAAAGGCAATCTTTCTTTTCATCTTTGCAACAACAACTTCTAGCTCTGCTCTTTCCAATTATTTTTCAATATCATCTTTGGCCTTTCTAGCCCTTTCTAATTCCATATCTAGTGAAAAAATATCTTGAGATATACAATGTTCAATCTTAGGTTCAGAGAATTTAATACCTGTGAGCTTTTGTTTTCCCTTTTCAACACCTATTTGTGTGACATTAACTGTTGATACATTTGGTGTGGGTATCTGAGACTTAGGGGGTTTTTGACTTTCATAATTGATGACTTGCCTCACCATAGGGCCTGTATCTTTGGGATCACTTTTCTTAAGCATGTGTTCACTTTCTTGGCATTCTTTTCTCAGGGTGTCTACATCTCAAAAAACTTATTTATTCAAGCCATGAAATCCCTCATTAGCACCCTGAGATGCCAATTTTAATTGGGCAACCCATTTTTCATATTTTCTCTCTCAATGATTGAATTTATAATTTTCTCCTCTCTAGCCTCATTATTTTTTTGCTTGATAAGAAAGAGTTCATCTAATTCCCTCTTCAAAAGGTCATTATCTCTGAGGACTCTGTCAATATCAGAACTAGAAGAGTCATAGATATTCATCAAGTTATCTCCCTTTTGGTCCTCAACTTGTTCATAAGGGATACCCTTGAAATATGATGATGTCTCACCCTTTTCTTGATATACATTCTTTGGCCTAGGGTTAAATATATCATCAAAGTAACTAGTAGTGTCAGACTCAGGATTCAGGGGTTCATTTATTTCTTTGTCAGGAATAGTACCTAAGGACGGACCAGGGCCTATAGATCTAGGCTTCCAAGAACTATTGTTATAAGATTATCCTTTCCTAGAATGGTTTCTTCTAGAAATTTTAGAAACATCACTCTCTGATGTTTCCTGAGAGTGATTCTTTGTGTTTGCTTTTGTATTCCTCATTTTTTCCAAAATGAAATTTCACAAACTTGATCTACTAGTGTTTCCCATAGAAGCACTATAACCAATAACTCAGATTCGCCACCCAAAAACTTTGCGAAGAAAATAATGAAAGTTCACCTTGACAATGATATTTGAGGATATAATTCAATAAAGTCCAATACACACCTTGTGATTTCAAAAACTGGACTTCAAGGAATCTATATCATAGAATATTATCTTCAAACTAACCTTTCATGCATTGCTTAATAAAATTCCCCAATAGAGTCACCATTTTCTGTTAATTCCTTTTCTTGCTGATATAAAAATACTCTCAGAGAGCTTGCTCTATTCATCCCAGAATCTAACAATACAAGATATAGAATGACAGAAACAAGGTTTTTTTTTAAACCTCCTACACTTTGAGCTCCATAAACTCAAATGGAATTACAGGATTTGATCACTATAACATTTATTAAAATATACCAAACCATGAGTAAAGATCAATTTTAATAGTGATAGTCACCTAATTCAATGGAGGACAAACTAGTGTTTAATCCTAGGGCATGGAGTCACTGCTACATAGCTTTAACCCTCTTAGTCATGAAAAAATTTTTAAGACAACCATAAAATATGACATAAACATAGACATACCTTATATATCTATCCTCACATATATAACAAATCAATTCATCAAATTCATTATAAAACCTGAATCCAACTGTAAATAATCCTAAGTCAATTTTAATCTTTCCTTGAAAGAACCCTAAAATTATTTCAAAATCTGCCTAACAGATGCATAAATTTGAACATTCCTTAAACATTCAATTTACATAAAATTCATAAAAACCATAATCAAGACAAAATGATCATCATATGTTTCAGAAAACTATTGATGGATTTCATTTGTATTCATGATCAAAATTGCTATTACAGTCAGTAGTATTTCAAAACCCAAAAACACCTATAAGTCTTAAGCTAGAGTTTGTATATTAAACTTGTACATCCAAATGAAAAATGGCTATCCCTTTCCCAGTAGTGTTGGAATCCTTTTATAATTAAGGATGCAACAAGCTATGGAATAACTGGGAAATATTCACAAATCTTTTTTGACAACAAATTCTTAGTTAACATAAAAAACAAAAGCTACAACCAAAAATAGGTGGCAAAAATTGGCGAAGTTTGAATAAAGTTTGTTGATGCAATTTGATAGTATCCTCTTCATCCTTTTAGATTTGCTTCCCACCTATTTTCCTCCTTGGTGGTGAGCCAATCAAAAGTCTTTACCTATTCCAGTTTGGAAACAACCTCTATCCACCTGGCGTCAACAGTTGTCCTGGCCTCTGAAACAAATTTTGCCACATCTCTCTCAACCTTGCAGAGGTTGTCAATCAGTTTGTTGCAGTATTGAGAATTTATATCCTTCTCTAGGTGCTACTTCATCTCCTCATCTATAAATATCCCATCAAATACATTGGTCCAGTTGGATTGTGGTTTCAAAATGCCAACTTCATCATATATTTTTGAGGTCAAGGGAGGGCATTGGTCACCAAATAGTTGCAATTTACCACTTATCAAGTCAGATTTTCCATTAAAGAAATCATCTGTATTATTTACCTCATTGATCATTTCAATGGTATCTGTGATCTTATCAAGAAAATCATCACTGTATAACATGGTTTCTTTTAGTTTATCCATCAGCCTATCTCTTCCTGACCAAATCTTGAATGTGGGCTCTAAGAATGTCATGCCTTCAGCAGCTACCTTTTGTGCTTCTTGCAATGAGCCATATAGTGTATACACTATGTCAGTCTTCTACTTCAAAACATCAATTTGATGTTGAAGTATGGGCAAGATGATAGACATGAAATTTATGCTCTGTCCCTATGACAATTCCTTGGAGTGGTCTTCTACTATTGCTGAATCTTCTTTTTCCTCTATGGAAATATCTGTTTCAATTCTTTTTATTTCCAAAGGGACTGGAGTCTTTTCTCTTTTACTTTCCACTAACTCCTCTTTCAACTTAGCAATTTCTTCCTCCAATGTTTGGTTCTGAACCACCACCTCTTCATTCTTTTTTTCTAGGGCCATCATCTGGCCAAAAGTTGTTTCATACCTCTTAGACATGTCATCAACCTTTGCCAGGTTCATGAATGATACTTGAGTCATTAACTGAGCTATCTCAATGTCTATAGTGTTTTGTAGATTCCAAATCATTTTTTCTGCCTTCTTTTCCTCTCTTATAGTCATGACTAGAGGATTTTGTGTAGCAGGGGCCAATGACCATATAGCCAAAGTCTTGGATTTAGGATCAAATCCTGACCCTTTTAGAACTTCATCTATTTCAAACTCTGTTTTCAATAGGGGATCTTCTTGCCTCCTGATCTGGTCGATGATAAATGTGGGGTGTAAGTCCCAACCAGGCATCAAAATTAATCCACTATTTTGTACCAGTAATCTAGCATGCTCCATAGTGATTAGTTCACTCTCAGGATCATAATCCTGGAATGTTTTTACATTCTCTTCATTTTTATCTGCATTTTATTCACCTATGGTTAACCCTTGCCTCAAGTCCTTTTGTTTCAGCTTGATCAGAAAAGTCTTGAACTCTTCAGACTTTATGAATTCATCATCTTTCATGAATTCATTGGATATCATGACTCTCTCATCATCCTTTTCAAATAAAACCATTTGGTTGTCCCTTTGGCCTTTAGTTTGAGGCTCTTTTTGTAATTGTCTTTTTAGCCTTCTAAAGTATTTGCCATGTTTAGTAATCATAGCCTTGGCCATACTTTTCCTATCTTGTATCATCTTGTGTTTTTTTTTTTTTTTTCCTGGGTGGTTCTCTAGCAGAGGTGGCTTCCTCACCAACCTCTTCTTCTTCTTGATTCTCTTCCTCTTGTTGTTCTTGAAGTTCTAGGTCATGCAATGCAACAGGAATTGGGGACCCTTGAGATTGTACATCCTCATCACTGAGCTATGGTACCTGTTCCATTAGAGTGTCATAAGATTTAAGCATTTCCTCTATCCTCTATAAGTATGGGAGATCAGGGAAAAAATGAGAGAAAGTATTGTATGACACTTTCCATTCAACTTCAGCCCTAAGGAGCTCTTTTCATTTTCTTCTCCTCTCCTGGCCTTCATGCTTATTGTTGCAGGTCAAAAATCTTTTGATTAAATTTTTCTCAAAGTAACATGTAAAGTTTCGGGTTGTATATTGAATCTTGAACCTTGAACTCAATGTTCAAAGTTCAACATCTCGTTTCCAGCTGTGCAAGTTCATGCTCGTATTTTCATTGGTAAGTTTTGCAAGCCCGCATCAGATGTGTTACATAATATTGAATTGTGAACCTTGAACTCACTAGTTCAAAGTTCAAATTTCAACTTCCCATTTTACATTTATCATTCCCTCTTAAGTCGGCATCCTTTTATGTGTTGGTGTCATGATTTTTAAGGTCTTGAATCTTGAACCATAGCCTGTTGAGTTCATAATTCATTTTCCCTCACATGTCATGCGTCAGTTCATCATATTTATTATCTATGTCAATTTGTGGCTAAAGGAATGTGAGATCTTGAACTTTGAACTTTGTGCTTCACAGTTCAATTTTCAAGATTCAGAAATGCAATAATGATCAGACTCACTCAACATGTGCCAAATTTCACTCGCATTTATGAAATTGATTTTTGAAAAGATGGGGAGTGACATCAACTCAGCTAAAAGTAAAATTTGCCCAAGTAAGTAGGAAATGCAAAGGGACATGTCCAGCTATTGGCAGCGGGAATCATTGATTCACGAAAAGTAATCATTATTACTAAAAAGAGGCGATTTAAATGTATGTATTAAGTTTTCCTTTCTTTTCTTTTTATGTTTTCACCTTCTATTGGAAAGCTAGATATGAATGAAGATCTTTGAAGGTTTTTCTCTGCAAGTAGAAGTGTGTGTATTGGTGAGTCTCAAAGTATTTTCTCTCATTTTCCTTTCTATTTTTTAAGAATAGCATGCTGTAGGAGAGGAAATTTCCATTGTTTCATATCTTTTTACCGAATCATTGGTGCTAGGAATTATCATGGGTAGTTCTAGTAAGTCGTCCCTACAGGCCAGATTTGTAAAAGAGAACAAGTGTTCTCTTATAAGTAGTTGTTTACTAGAGATGAGAGATATGGTTCTTGTCAATGAAGACATTGCAGAGATTGTTCACAGAGTTAGAAATGCCAAAGCTGAGACTATATCAGCCAAAATCGTTGAAAGCAGTTTGTTGGAGGCTACTGGTTTTCCTAAAGTGACTCCATGCCCTGAATTGGTGATGGATTGTAGAAACATGTATGACAGGGTAAATAAATGTATCTTCCTTCCTTCTGGAGAAATGTTGGTATCTATGAACCAACAAACAATAAGGGTGGCCCTAAGAATTCCTCCCGCAGAGACTTACCTTGCCTACAATTTTGAGAAATCTAAAGAAGATTTTCTCTACAATTTCAAGGATTATAGTAATAACATAGCCAGAGACTGGTTATCCAAAGCTGAAAGAGGAGGTTCCAGACTTCCCAAGCCTCTAAAAAAGGACCATTTGGTAAGAGAGGTGAGAGATATTATTGTCATGTTAAACAGACTAAGGGGGAAACGTAACGACATAATGTGGGAGGACTGGTTGTATATCCTCATTCAAACCATTCTGACTGATGGAAAATATGTTGACTAGGTGGAAGTAATAGTGGCAAAGCTAGATGAAGAGTTTTCCCAGTCTGCAGAAGCTTCTAATTTCTACATGTCCTCATATCTATACTATGTTCTAGCCATCTATAGAAATTGGGAGGGCTTACCTTATCAACCATGGAAAGATGACATGATGATCTACGAGTACCATTCTTATCTATAGAAGGAGAATAACCTAATAAATTTATGGAGGGTGCAAGATACGTTCCTAGCCAAGCTGGTATTTGAGCTGAGAGGAAGAATAAATTGTAGAATATCTAAAGAGGCTATGGAGTTGATTAAGGTTTATGGTAGTTTCTTTGTTCAATTCCCTAACTTCAGTTACTTAAGGATAGGAGGCTTTAGTGGTGAACCTGTGAAGCTCCCACGCTATTGTCTAGATAAGTACATTCTATTGGAAATATGCAGGCAAATTATTCAGGTTGGATTGAAATTCAAGCTTAAAAGAGGAGTAGGTTCATTCTTTCCTATTGATTTGGGACACTATCACCTTAGATTAACACATGGTATGTCTTCTCCTGATACCAAAATGAAAGTATTCAATCTCCCTTATTATCAAAGTTGTAGCTATTTTGACAACGAGAAATTTGTGGCAAACCATTTCAAAATAGATGCCACCTTCCTACATCAACTGGGTTTGGAAGACTATTGGGTTGACTGCATTGATGAATTTGAGGTTGTGAAAAGAATGCATTCCCTATTTTCACTGGATCATATTATTACCCTTCGACTACCTTTTAAAATTAAAGGGCTTGACACTGATGTGGAAGAGGATGTGACAGAAGCTGAATGTATAAAACAAAATAACGAAGCAGTGGCCACGAAAATAGATTGGGGAAGAGAGGAAGTAGATGATTTGAATGCTATTTCTAAAAATGTGTTCAAAATAATAGAGAAGTGGTTGAAGGAAATAAGAAAGAAAAATGAACAGGAAATCCCTATCTCAGTAACTAGGAAGAGTATAAGAATTTTGAAACTCACCACTTCTCCCACTATTACTAATGAAAATGAGAAATTGATTTCTACAGGTGAATCCAAAACCAGAATTGAAGATCATACTAAAAGGGGAGAAACAATCCCTATACAATCCCTGAGGATTACAAGAACTAGGAGCAAAAGGAAAGAAAAGGCAGAATTGATCCCCTGCATTACAGTTGACTCTGAATAGGAAGAGAGTGGAAAACAACCTAAGGAAAAGGATAAAATGGATAAGTGTCCAGCAAGCCCTCTAAAGATTTAGGTAGCAGGGGAAGACCACCAAAACTTTTCAGTATCAACCCCTTCCACTGATACTCCTACACCAAAGAGTCCCAACTGGTTGGAGCTTTTGGTTAATAAGAAAAGGAGCATTTTTCCAATATCGGCTCCTATTGGAGATCTGGTTAGAAAATATCTCAGGAAAACCCAAAGAGGTAAGAGGCCAAAGGTAGAAGCCATGGTCAATGTGGATACTAAGATAGGACACTGGATGGTAGAGATATTCAAACAAAACTTAGATAAAACTAGTGATGAGGTTACAGAAAGTGATTTCCATGTAGAAAAGATAGATCTGGGCATGTCCACCAGGGCCACTCACTTAAAAATATTTGATTCAGGAAATAAGAAAATCACTCATAGAGTGAAAAAGGACACTGAGGATAAGATCAAATTGAAGTAGGCCCTTTGTGAAATGGCCATGTATATTTAGCAGCTTCATAATCCTCTACCTCAGCCACTGACAATGGTCCCTTTTGATTTGGATGTAAAGTCCCCTAAAAGTCATAAATTCCTAGACCAAGTACACAAGGATAGATCAATATCAACAACCTTCTTCAAATGGATGGATAAGGTAAATGAAGAAATTACTAGGTTTGCTAGTGATTTTGATAATGTGATGATAAAAGCTAAACAATTACTAAATATAGTAGAAAATGATGTGGAGTTGTGGAAAAAGAAAAGGGGGGAATTATAAATTGAGATGCATAATATGGAGAACGTTTATACCTATGGTATTAATAAGTTTATTTCTGAGAAGGCAATGCCTAGAATGGACGAAAATTCATTGTTCATGGTCAAAGTGAATTTGGAATGGGAAAGTTCATTATATGAACAGGTGATAGAAGAGTCATCTCAAATAATTGAAGCCCAGATCAAACCGAGAGACACATTACTGGCACAAAATGAATGTACAGGGAAGATCATCAGACTAGAGAATGAAGCCAATGGTGAAATGTCTAAGGTGCTGCCCTACTTCCATAAAAAGTTGGTAAACTTGAAAGCTACCAAAGAAATCAGGATGACTGATCATTCGATCCTAGCTCATGTGGAATCAGTGGTGGTCTACTATGATGAATATCTGAAGGTGATTACAAACAAAACCCAATAGACACAATGCCTTAGACATGTTTGGCTGCAAAGGTTTAAAGCAGCTGCCAAACCAAACCAAAAGCTGAGATAGAATTTCTCCATAGCATTCGAGGAATGGAAGACAATTAAAAATGCCATGAACACCAATGTTGGAGCTATAGTTTGTCAATCGTCCATTTAGTGTCATAAGTAGTTATCTATTTTAGTTCATTTCCGAAGTTCTTGGTTTTTTTTTGAGGCATTTATTTTTAAAAATTGAATTAAGCCCTACGTGGCTATATATGATATTTTGGATGACCAAGTGAGGGTCGGTTCTCTGGAAAAGAAACTCTATTTATTATCTATTCTATTTTTAAGTTATTCCTATGGTAATTATACTTGATATTTTCAAATATATGAATATATGTTATCAGTTGGTAATATAAGTAGATTGTATCATTTTGTGGATTAGTTGGTCTGTCGGAATGCATGGTTTTGATTTCAGTTGGAATTAAATGGACATGTTATGATCTGTGAAAAATATATTTTGGATTTAGTCAGTAATATTTTAAGATCTATTATCCTAATGAATCGGTCATTCTTTTGTTACTTTTCTGATTAAGGTTCGAGTCAGTTGGCTCGTATATCTTATTGATCTTTAAAGTCTCAGAATAGTTAATCAATTATCTATGGCAATGTGAATCGCGGCCTTTCATGCTTTCTGGTCAAAAGTATGCTTCAAAAAAAATAGATGTTTCTGAATAAAAGGTTTTATTGAAAATCCTTCTTGTTTAAGGCAGTTGCACCTTTGAATGTAGAGAGTGTGGTTATGAATTACTCACTCAATTTTTAGTGCATTTCTTTCCTTTTTGTATTCAGGTTTTAAGAGTCTTTGATAGTTATATTTCAAAAAGGAAAAATCTGTTCACTAACAAATTTTTGGCGACTCCGCTAGGGAGTATGTTTAAAAAGATCAGTATGAATTTTTGTTTCCAAGTGAGAGAAGATCATGGTATTTCATATTGATGCACTACCTGTTGAAGAATAAATTCCCCCTATCCTTCAGCCCGACTTACAGTTTTAAGATACTCAAGAAGACATTATTTCTGATTTAGCTATTTTGGTCTGGAATGTAAGGGAAAGTGATCAACAATATCATCAGGTTCAATTGGTGATAGAGGAGGAAGAAGAGATTGGGGAGTGGTTGAGAGGACTTCCCATAGCACAAGAAGCTACAGTGGTGGAAAAAGTAGCTCAAGACCCACAAGGACCTTAAACCTGGATTCTCATCCTTATACCAGGTCCCAAAGGAGAGAAGGTATCTTTGATAAGTTTTATCAAGATTTGAAAAAAAATTTCTTTCCTATTACCTTTACCCCTAAGAAGAAAGAAAAAATTAGGCCTTCCTTTTCCCCTAAAGTTTCCCCTGAAGCATCTTTAAGTCAATCCAGTTGTTAGGCTTTAACATTTTCTGGTACTCAAATTCCCCCCATTGTAACCATCTTCCAGACTTCAATCATGGCCCAGCCTTGGGGAGCAGTAGTAGGTACTCTAAATGTAGGAGGAAACCATCCCGTACAAAGGGGCTAGAGATGTATTACCTAAATTGTATGGCAATGGTAAAGTTTCTATAGACGACCATTTGAACGCTTTCAATACTTCTTGTGGGATTTTAGCTATCCAACATGAAGATGTTGCAATTACATTATTTGTACAAACCCTTTCCAAATCTACTGCTGACTAGTTTTACCATATTTTGAATGGTCATATTACTGATTGGAACTCAATGAAAATGACCTTTGAAGATTATTTCAAATTGGCTGAAGATGAACACTCCCTCTTTCTCCAATTGTCCCAGTTAAAGAAGGAGATGCATGAGCCTATGAGGGAATTCATGGCCAAATTAAACAAGATCCCATATCAGATCCCTAATGCTAAAAGATAGAATGGTGAAAATAAAAAAGGCTTCTTTGTCAATGCACTGCCTCCTGACATAAGCTATCAATTGAGATGGGATAGGGTGGCTGATATAGTTGGAGCCCAAAACATTGCAATAGAACTTGAGGATGACCTCATAACAATGGGAAAATGGAGAAGAGATGTTCAAACATTGACAAATCAAGCCTCTACTTCTGGCTCTAGTGACCCAGTAGTACAGAGATTAGTTAATGATATGATTTCCCTAAAAATACAGATGCCGAAATCCCCTCCTGCTCCAAACCAAGATGTTCCTCGTAGATATCCAAGTCAAGGGATAGGAAATTATGGGAAATCATCAAATGCTCTATCGTTCTAGCTAAGACTACAAATTGAGACCCCTCCTGTAAAATGGAATATATGTATTTTTCATTTGACTGATGAACATGATGGAGATTCATGTCCTTAGATGGTGCAATACAAATAGCTAGAAGCTAACAAAGAAAGTATTTAGGAGATCCCTACTGATGAAGAAAACTCCAGAGGACTTGGAAACTCCATAAGTTACTACCTAGAGTATGAGTCTGATTCTGATCATGGTGGTGACATTTTAATTACTCTAGAGGAACCTTCTTTCTCTGTTCTCACTAGGAGTCAACAAGGAATAAAAAGTACCAATCGAGTCTCGCATCCATTTCAAAATAAAAGAGAAAAGGAGCATTTGAATACAAGTGGAAACTCAAAGTTGGACAAAAAAGTAAGACCATAGGTAAAGACTCTAAAAAAATTAGACCCTGATTCTTCCTTTGATTTTGTTGATTTTTGTAAATCTTCCAAGATTCAGATTTCTCCTATTGAATATTTGAAGTTAAATCCCAATGAGTTGGATAAATTAGTGAATTTTGTAAAATGATCATCTCCTGAAGTTGTAGCAAATCAAACAAATATTGTGTCTGCTCACAAAACTCCTATAAACTAGAATTCCATTTCCCCTGAAAATGTTCAAACTACCCTTAGTCAAGAATCCTCAGAACTTGCTCAATTTTTAGGTAAACCAAAACCTTTCTATGTATCTATGTTCATGCATGGTCATAAAATTAGTAACTACATCATAGACTTAAGGGTGTCAGACAATATAATACATTCCTCTGTAGCAAAATCCCTAGATTTTCCCTTAACAAAGACCTTTGGAAAATGTTACTCGATGGATTCTAAACAAGTCCCATTACTTGGTCAAATCAAAGATGCTCAAGTTTCTTTAGCCGCCTATCCCAATAAAAGGCTAAAGTTAACCATCCTTGTGGATGACATACCTGCTAGCTATAGTATGCTCTTAAGTCAAACCTTCTGCTGGGACTTAGGAGGAGAAATTAAATTAGATTGGTCACAAGCAATAATCCCCATTGGCAATCAGAAGGTAATCTTACAACTTGAGAGCAAGTCAAAATATACTATCTTCCCATCTAAAGATCCCAGAGCTTAGATCTTATACCAAGAAATAGATTTTGCTAATTATGTGATCTTGCCTGAAGAAGATGTTGCAGAGTTGAAACCTCCCAAAAATGAAGGAGTTTGGATTCTTGAGTTTGACGGGAGTTGCTCCTCTATAGGTTCAGGTGTAGTTTTGATATCTCGTGTTGGTGAGAAGTTTCCTTTTGATTTTAAACTAGAATTTGAGAATACAAATAACACTATTGAATACAAAGCATTGTTTCTTGGTATTCAAGAAGTGAAGAAGAAAAGTGTCAAAATTATGAAAGCTAAAGGAGATGCTGAGTTAATTGTGAAGCAGGTGAGAGGAATATATGCAGTAAGGAATGAGTGGATGAAGCATTATAGAAATAGGGTTTGGGATGAAATTGAAATTTTTGAGGCATTTGCAACTGAGGTAGTCCCTAGAGAGCTAAACTCAAGAGTAGATGTCCTTGTCAGTTCTGTAGCATTACTAATTCCCCATCTTGACTTTGAAAACAATTAGTATACTATAGAGATAGTTCACTGACCTAGTATGCCAGTAAATGCTAATTCTTGGCAAGTCTTCAGTGACGACGCTCATGTGTTGACATTCTTAGAGGGTATTGAAAAAGTTTACTCAGTATTTTTCAAAGGTTCAGAATTCAGGTGTCAGGATTTTTGTGCAGATGAATAGGTGAAGAAAAGGACATATATTGTGCAATTGAAGGGAAACCATATCCCTAAGGGCCTCATAACAATGGAGAGCCTTTTGAATATGGTGATTTTTTTATCAGTCAAACTAAAGAGACCAGTGGTAAGCAATCTGGTGATTTTGAGAAAATAAATATAGGTAGTGATGAAAATCCCAGATATGTGAATCTAGGCACTTGTTGTAACCCAGAAGAAAAAGTTGTTTTCAAAAAATTATTGAAAGAGTTCAAAGATGTGTTTGCCTATTCATATGAAGACTTGAAGGATTTTAAAAATGGACATTTTCAACATCACATCCCATTGAAACCCGACGCTAAGCCCTTCAGGCAAAAATTGAGGAACTATAACCCTAGGGTCTCTGATGCCATTTTTAGAGAAGTGGACAAAATGTTGAGTGCCAGAATAATCTACTCAATTCACCATTCGACATGGGTCATGGACATGGTACCAATTTTCAAGAAAAAATGGAAAAATCTCAATCTATGTAGATTTCAAAAACTTGAATCAGGCCAGTCTAAAAGATAACTTCGTTCTTCCCAACATGGATCACATTTTGCAGATGGTTGCAGGTTCCAAAATGATGTTGATGCTAGATGGTTTTTCAGGGTACAACCAAATCAGTGTAAACCCTAGTGATCAACATAAAATGGTGTTTACTACTCCTTGGGGTACATTCACATATAATCGAATGCCATTTGGCTTGATTAATGTAGGAGCCACCTTTCAACATGCCATGAATTCCTCTTTTGGTCACCTACTGAACAAGATAATTGTAGTATACCTTGATGACTTGACCATTTTCTCTCATAAGAGGAAGAAACATGCAAAATATTTGAAGCTCATTCTGCAAGAGTGTAGAAATCAAGGGATAACACTAAATCCCAAGAAATCTATTTTCTGTGTGACAAAGGGAAATTTATTGGGTCATATAGTCTCGAGAGAGGGAATTAAGATCAACCCTGAAAGGGTCTGAGCAATACAACAATTGTATTTTCCCTCTAACAAAAATGGAATAAGATCTTTCTTCTGGCAAATTAACTTCTTGAGAAGATTTGTACCTGAATTCTCAGAAATGACTAGGCCTATGGTAAACCTATTAAGTGAAAAAAAAAGTTTCAAATGGTCCGAAGAGGCCAAGAAATCTTTTGATGAATTAAAGAAGGCGATTGCTCAAGCTTTGGTGCTGGCTCACCCTGATTTCCACAAAGATTTTTTAATACACTGTTATGCCTCAGAACATACCATGTCTAGCTTCCTATTGTAGAAAAATGAAGTGGGTGAAGATGTCCCCATTTCCTTCATGAGTGTGTCATTGAAGAAATATGAGCTAAAGTACTCTCCCATAGAAAATAAAGCTTTTGCAGTGGTAAAGGTTGTCAAGCAGTTTTGATATTACATCCTTCATTCATACTCTACCGTCTACGTCTTGAATTTAGCTGTCAAGAGTATTCTAACTTAGCACGAGGTGTCTATGAATAATAGGGCAACATGGGTAGAAAAGGTGCAAGAGTTTGATTTACAAATTAAACCTGCCAAATTAGTAAGGGGTCAGGGACTCTATAAGTTGATTACATAAAATGAAGAAGAATTAGAAGATAACATTCCCTTGTCTCTATTTACTGGACTGAAAGATGTATGGTTCTTGAATGTGGCCTTTTATTTGATGTATGGAGAATGTCTAGATCACCTCACTAAAAAAGAGAAAAGTAATTTGAAATTAAAAGTGGTTAAGTACGTTAGTTTTGATGACGTATTATACAAACGAAGCTTAGATGGAATGTTCCTTGAGTGTGTCAATGAAGATTAGAAAAAGAAATTGCTTCAATCCTTTCACAACAAAGCTTGTGGTGGATACTTCTCCTCCTCAGTAATAACATTCAAGATACTGAGGAACTGTTGCTATTATCCTGAAATGTTGAAAGATGCTTACAAGTGGGTAGCACAGTGTGAAAAATGTAAGGTATTCTCTGGAAAACCTCACTTGGCAGCCTTACCATTAAGACCTATGGTTATTGAAGAACCATTTAAGCAATGGGGTATATACTTCATAGGACTTATAAATCCTCCTTCAAGTATAGGTCATACTCATATTATGACCACAACATACTACTTTAATAGATGGGCAGAAGCCATTCCTGTAAGAAAAAACACTTCAGAAATAGTCTGTTCTCTCCTAAAAGAAAATATTTTGGTAAGATTTGGAGTTTTGGAAAACATAGTAGTTGACAACACACAAAAATTCTCATCTTTTGAAATGTAGCTTTTCTATTACAATGATGGAATTCAATTGTCACACTCATTTGACTACTTTCCTCAGGGCAACGGTCAAGCCAAATCAACTAACAAGAATTTGATTTCTATAATGAAGAATTTAGTTGATGATAATGCCAGAGACTGGCATAAAAGGTTTCATGAAGCACTATGGGTAGATTGCACTTCACCAAAAAGAGCCATAGGAATATCACCTTTTGAACTGGTATATGGTGTAGAAGCTCAACTTTCTCTCCCATTAGAACTAGCTACTGCTAAGTTACAAAAGGTGATTGAAGACCAACATTTCCACAATGGTCTGGAGAAAAGCATCATGTATTTGTGCAAGATTGAAGAGGAATGGGATCATATTGTAGATCACATCACTAATCACCAAGCTAGGGTGAAAAATATCTTTGACAGAAGAGCTCAACCTAGGAAGTTCATGGCAGGGGATAAACTTTTGATGTGGGACAAAAGGTGAGAACCCTGGGGAGCACACAACAAGTTCGAGTCATTATGGAAAGGACCCTTTGAGATTAGCCAAGAGCTCAGTCCTAACTCTTTCCAATTGAAGTATGCTAATGGAACACAAATTTCCTTGTCCTTTAATGGGAAAGATCTCAAGCTTTATGAGCTGTAAGTTGCCAATCTTTCATGTACATATTGTTTTGTTGTGTCTTACGTTAGTTTTTGCTTGCTTGTAGGCCTATTTTTGTGCGGAACCAGAGACTTTTGGAGTTCTTTGTTTCATCCCTCACAATCCTATCCACAGTTAGAGCCATCTTTTGTAGGTCAAAAAGCTTTTGATTAAATTTTTCCCAAGCCTCTAAAAATGGAGCATTTGGTAAGAGAGGTGAGATATATTGTTGTCATGTTGAACAGACTGAGGGGGAAACCTAATGACATGATGTGGGAGGAATAGATGTATATCCTCATTCAAACCATTCTGACTGATGCAAAATATGTTGACTGGGTGGAAGTAATAGTGGCAAAGCTAGATGAAGAGTTGTCCTAGTCTGTGGAAGCTTCTAATTTCTACATGTCCTCATATCTATTCTATGTTCTAGCCATCTGTACAAATTGGGAGGGCTTACCTTATCAACCATGGAAAGATGACATGATGATCTACGAGTACCATTCTTATCTATAGAAGGAGAATAACCTAAGAAATTTCTGGAGGGTGCAAGATACGTTCCTAGCCATGCTAGTCTTTGAGCTGAGAGGAAGAATAAATTTCAGAATGTCTGAAGAGGCTATGGAGTTGATTAAGGTTTATGGTAGTTTTTTTTTCCAATTCCCCACCTTTAGTTACTTAAGGGTAGGAGGCTTTAGTGGTGAACCTATGAAGCTCCCATGCTATTGTCTAGATAAGTACATTCTACTGGAAATATGTAGGCAAATTATTCAGGTCAGATTGAAATTAAAGCTTAAAAGAGAAGTAGGTTCATTCTTTCCTATTGATTTGGGAATTATCACCTCAGATTAATACATGGTATGTCTTCTCTTGATACCAAACTGAAAGTATTCAATCTCCCTTATTATCAAAGCTGTAGCTATTGTGACAGCAAGAAATTTTTTGTGAACTATTTCAAAATAGATGCCACCTTCCTACATGAGCCGAATTTGGAAGACAATTCGGCTGACTGCATTGATGAATTTGAGGTTGTGAAAAGAATGCATTCCCTATTTTCACTAGATTAGATTATTACCCTGTGACTTCCTTTTAAAATTAAAGGGCTTAACACCGATGTGGAAGAGGATGTGACAGAAGCAGAATGTATAAAACAAAATAACAAAGCAGTGGCTAGGAAAATAGATTGGGGAAGAGAGGAGGTAGATGATTTGAATGCTATTTCTAAAAATGTGTTCAAAATAATAAACAAGTGGTTGAAGGAAATAAGAAAGAAAAAGAAATAGGAAATCCCTGTCTCAGTAACCAGGAAGAGTATAAGAATTTCAAAACTCACCACTTCTCCCACTATTACTAATGAAAATGAGGAATTGCTTTCTGCAGGTGAATCAAAAACCAGAATTAAAGATCATACTAAAAGGGGAGAAACAATCCCTATACAATCCCCAAGGATTACAAGAACCAGGAGAAAAACCCAAGAAAAGGCAAAATCAATCCCCTACATTACAGTTGACTCTGAACAGGAAGAGAGTGGAAAATAGCCTAAGAAAATGGATAAGAGTCTAGCAAGCCCTCCAAAGATTCAAGTAGCAGGGGAAGACCACCAAAACTTGTTAGTATCAACTTGTTCCACTGATTCTCCTACACCAAAGAGTCCCAACTAGTTGGAGCTTTTGGTTAATAAGAAAAGGAGCATTGTTCCAATATTGGCTCTTGTTGGAGATCTGGTTAGCAAATATCTCAGGAAAACCCCAAGAGGTAAGAAGCCAATGGTAGAAGCCATGGTCAATGTGGATACTAAGACATGACACTAGATGACAGAGATATTCAAACCAAACTCAGATAAAACCACTGATGAGGTTACATAAAGTGATTTCCATGTAGAAAAGATAGATCTAGGCATGTCCACCAGGGGCACAGACTTAAAAATCTTTGAATCAGCCAATAAGAAAATCAGTCACCGAGTGAAAAAGGATGCTGAGGAAAAGATCAAATTGAAGGAGGCCCTTTGTGAAATGGCCAAGTATATTTAGCAGCTTCATAATCCTCTGCCTCAACCACTAACAATGGTCCCTTTTGATTTGGATGTAAATTCCCCTGAAAGTTAGAAATTATTGGACTAGGTACACAAGGACATATCAATATCAACAACCTTCTTCAAATGGATGGATAAGGTAAATGAAGAAATGATTAGGTTTGCTTGTGATTTTGATAATGTGATGACAAAAGATGAACAATTACTAAATATAGTAGAAAATTATGTGGAGTTGTGGAAAAAGAAAAGGGGGGAATTATAAATTGAGATGCATAATATGGAGAACATTTATACCTATGGTATAAATAACTTTATTTCTGGAAAGGCAGTTCTTGGAATGGATGAAAATTCACTGTTCGTGGTCAAAGTGAATTTGGAATGGGAAAGTTCATTATATGAACAGGTGATAGAAGAGTCATCTTAGATAATTGAAGGCTAGATCAACCTGAGAGATACCTTACTCGTGCAAAATGAATGTACAGGGAAGATCATCAGACTAGAGAATGAAGCTAGCAATGAAATGTCTAAGGTGCTGCCCTACTTCCATAAAAACTTGGAAAACTTGAAAGCTACCAAAGAAATCGGGATGACTGATCATTTGATCCTAGCTCATGTGGAATCGGTGGTGGTTTACAGCGATGAAAATTTGAAGGTGATTGCAAACAAAATCCAATAGACGCAGCGCTTCAAAGATGTTTGGCTACAAAGGTTTAAAGAAGCTGCCAAACCAAACCAAAAGCTGAGACAGAATTTCTGCATGGTGTTTGAGGAATGGAAGACAATGAGAAATGCCATGAACACCAATGTTGGAGCTACAGTTGGTCAATTGGCCATTTAGTTTCATAGGTAGTTTTCTATTTTAGTTCATTTTTGAAGTTCTTGCTTTTTTTGAGGTAGTTAGTTTTTAAAACTGAATTAAGCCCTGCGTGGCTATATATGATATTTTGGATGACCAAGTTAGGGTCGGTTCTCTAGAAAAGAAACTTTGTTTATTATCTGAATGATTTTTAAGTTATTCCTGTTGTAATGATACTAGATATTTTCAAATATATGGATATATGTTATCAGTTGGTAATATAAGCAAATTTTATCATTTTGTGGATCGGTTGGTCTGTTGGAATGCACGGTTCTGATTTCAGTTGGAATTAAATGAACATGTTGTTATGATCTGTGAAAAATATATTTTGGATTTAGTCAGTAATATTTTAAGATCTATTATCCTAATAAATCGACCATTCTTTTGTTATTTTTCTGATTAAGGTTTGAGTCAGTTGGCTCGTATATCTTATTGATCTTTTGAAGTCTCAGAATATTTAATGAGTTATCTATAGCGATGTGAATCATGGCCTTTCAAGCTTTTTGATCAAAAGTATACTTCAAAAAAATGAGATGTTTCTGAATAAAAGGTTTTATTGAAAATCCTTCTTGTTAAAGGCAGCTGGGCCTTTGAATGTAGAGAGTGTGGTTGTGAGTGACTCACTCAATTGTTAGTGCATTTATTTCCTTTCTATATTCAGGTTTTAAGAGTCTTTGATAGTTATATTTCAAAAAACAAAAATCTGTTCACTAACACTTATTTAACTTGTTCCTCACAACATCTTCATTATCTAGTGGCTCATGATCTCTAATCTTTTGCCAACGAGTCATTCTTCTCAAGGTTGTTTGTAAAAACTATTCTAGATCATAGAACCTGGTAACTATCCTAGACACTCTATATTGATTTAAGAAGTCATTAATCAGATCAAAAAACTCTCTTCCCTATGGAGAAGTCAAAACCTACCTATAATCTGGGGATAAAAGTACCCTTTTTATGTCCCTCTAAAAATTCTTTATCGAACTGAGTGATTTACCAAATAAACTCTAAAAATGCAATCTTAAGAGGAATAAATTTGGGGAGGATGTGAGATGGTTGTGTACAACCATATACTCTGATGATAGTAATATAATCAAAGAAGAAAAAGTCACCCCAATTGTGAGTGATAGGCCAGTTTGGAGCAAATTACCAAGGTCTCAAAACGTTTCTAACCTCAAATGGAAGTCTATGCCTATTTGTTCCCAATAAATCAAAAATTGGATCCACAATCCAATTACAAAAGCATACAAAAGATGAGTTGACAGATGAACTATCCCATACCTGGGTCCATCTTTGGATTGGTGCATCGACACCATACTCTAAAACAAACAGTTCAAGTTCTTTATCCATAGATGCCCTATTAAAATATAGAATCATATACATCAGATGAGAATAGTGCTTGAAGGTAGGTACTAGGGCATCTGACTGTATCTCCACTAATGCAGCATGAATAGCATCAACTATGTATCCAACATAGTCATAATCAGTATTGACCTCTAGGTCTTGAATGTTCATGGCCATCATGAGTGCATCTTGAGGCACTATAGAATCTCCATCAAAACCTAATATTCTACTCAAACCATATAAACATGCACTTTATGTAATGGTGAAATAGGGATAGGTCAAAAGGTGGTTTAAGATTTTCTAGGATTTTCACTAGGTGCCTATCTACCCTGGGCATAAATTTGGGCATTTCATATTTCTTAATCAAATGTTATCTCTTGATATAATCTTCCTTAATCTTCTTTAAATCAATATCTATGCACAATGCACCAATGATCCCAAAATATTTTTCCAGTGACCTCCTATCTATGGAAACTCAGGTTTCTTTATTTTTCTTCCTGATTACCCTAGCTACTGGGCAATAGTTCTTAGCAAGCTCCCTAATAAGACCTATTTCAACATAAACATCAGGCACAATTAATTTTGTCATATTCAAATCCCAGGGATTGCAAATGGGGGCTGCTTTAATCCTATTATTCTAGAAATAATGGAACAAGGTATTACCAGAGTAATTTGGGGTGACCAGGTTTCTGCATTGGCACCATCTGTTTTTCCATTCATCCAAATTTGCACTGTTTGTATTCAAAGTCCTAGGCAGCAACTCAACAAATTATTCCACATACTTTTTTGGTATAACCTCCTTCTTCTCAGACCCATGTGAAGCAACGCTTACAATAGCTTGACTCATCCTTCCTCTTCAAATTTCTATCTCAGACAAACTATTTTAGACAGACAAGTTCTATCACTCTTTACAAAAACCTTAGGATGCAGAATTGAGAATTGTACAAAATCAAGCTCAATCATTGAAACTTATAGTCATCAAATCGACATCTTGTCCAATTGAATGCCAAATTCTTGCACTTGCAGAATCATGTAGTCATCTCTCTGTAACTAATGTTGCCATTAATTCACACTGTATAATCCTTGCTGGAAAAATTACACACCTTTTTTTTCTTTTTTGCCCTCGTAAGCTTGAAATAAGCCACATGTCAATTTGTCACCAAATCGCTGTACCTTTCTTACATTAAAATTTGTATTTGTGTGTGAGTGACAAGACCCTTTTCTCTTTTCAGTCAGGCACTTTCTATCTATCTTTGGTTTGGCTTATATGCTTCGCAACTGGGTGATGACCTAACTGGTAGCTTCATCATTTCACAATCTCACACTTGCTATCCCGTAATACTTTATGTTTATATTTGAGCGAGTAAGTGACATAACTTTTCTTTTATCAGTTGCAGACTCACTGCTTAGAACTTTATTTTCATTGAAATTCTATGAGTGAGCAACATGATCTATATTACTCAGTCACTTCTTAGATACATACTCGCTAACCTCTATTTTTCATGCTTTGCGCTTGAGCGAGTGAGCAGTTTTTCAAAATAATCATACATCACTTTTTTGGTCACACAGTCACCATGGATTTTTGATTTGTCTTTATACCTCAACGAGTGGGTGATGACTACTTTCTTTATACATTTTACTTAATCACTCACTCACATTTCAAGATTTTCTAGCTCATAAGCATTAGTGAGTGAGCGATGACCCTTTTTCCTTTTTGTCGCATACTTGCTGCTAAGATTTCCTTATAAATAAATCCTTCGTGGTTGAACGAGTGCCTTCATCATGTATTAATCACTCGCTCGCTAATCTTTCTTGACTGATCTTTCTTCATGAGTGACTCGGCAACAAATTTCCACTTTTCTATCAATTGCGCACCCACAAGAATCTTTTCACTTGACTTTATACCTAAGCGAGTGAGCAATATCCTATCCTTTCTTTCATCGCACACCTGCGAGCTTAAAATTTGAAATAGAAAATCATTTGTGAGTGAGCGGGAATAAAATTGAACATTTAGTCATGCACTTGCACACTTTATAAACACTACATATTTCTTGTGTGATTGAGTGACAAGGACCATCTGACAATGAATACATATTATATCATGTACTTGCACTACACAAAATACAATAGTTAAGACTTGTACGAGTGAGCGCTATTAAAAAAAATGACTTTGTCATGCACTCACGGTTTCAAATGATACATACAATAACTAAGCCCAAGTGCATGACCAACCTTAACTTATAGAACTCGCTCAGTTGTGGACCAAAAAGCATAAGACCAAAAGCCAGCGCGATTGCGCGATACATAAAAATTTTCAACTCATCGCTAGTTCGTTGAACCTTTTAACAAAGAACTTGATCCCCCGTGAGTGAGAAACCAACAAAACAATTCCAACTCACTCGGTCACAGACAGAAAACCCGACTTCAAAATTACATCGCGACTGTGCGATTAAGACAAACTAACGACCAAGTCGCTCACTTGCGCACCTAACTTGACTTAACAGGACATGATCGTGACTGCACGATTCATTCCAAAGCATGACTTGTCATTCACTCACTTACTTAAAATTTCATTTTAAAATACTAGTGCGGGTGTGCGACTAAGGCTAAAAACAAGATAAATTTTAAAACTTGACCATAAAATTGAAATTTTTGACTTGCAACCACGTGGAGTTTGAATAAAAAGATGCAGGAAAATTTGCCAAAGCAAGAAACATTCTAAATATTGATATGCAGTGCTAACATGGGGATCGTACCCACAAATAATTTTGCACTCTTCTAAAGTATGCCCGATTAAGAGCTTGGCCCTATTAGGAGCTATTAAATTCTTGGTTAAGAGGGAAACCCTATTAGGATCCACCCGCACAAGGTATTTACCTCTAGCTTTGTTAGGAGCTTTATCTTGTTAGGAATAACCCTGTTAAGGGATTTCAAACCCTAATGAAAGAGTCACGTGGTTAAAGGATTTACAACTCAGACCTATTAGGATCTACTTGGTTAAGGGATTTATCTTGATTAAACTCAAGTGAAAGTGATATGAGAAATAAAATGCCTCCTTAGCTGGTATGGATCTAGTTGAATCTTAATCTCTACTTCACATGTAGAATATCCAAACTCTACAATCACACAGCAACATTTACAATGTTCCTCTCTCACACACTTCTCATAATATATCATTTTACATATAAATACATTTCAAGCTCATTAGGTGTCCACCACCTATAAAATGACCTAATACATTATTAAAAACACTCCCACTTAATCCCTAAACCTTAAAACATATTATCAACCTAGAACTTATGATTACAACTTTAGGTCAGCCTTCAAATTCATCACACATTGATTTGACAAAGAAAAGTCAAACCACAACACACTTTCCAACGTTCTTGCACACCTTCAAAAAATCCAATCATAAAGATCATAGAAATGCCAACTCATTAATCTTCATTGATTTGCAATTTCACTAGAATCCCTGGAACATATAACCACTTACCACAACATGATACATCATCATGGGTTGAGGATCTGACTGACTGTTCTATGAAACTCTTTTAATTTTCACTAAATGATCTTATGTCCATTGAAATTTGGTCTTTTAGTCACCTAATCATGATGCAGTCACAACCACAACCCCATAACATAGTCAAGATAACATATATCTTGAACCACATCACCTAAATCCAAACCTATTTGACACAATCATCAAATTATTCTTCCTTGGTTACATCATGTTCTTCCTATTGACCTGTCCACCTACAATCAATCATAAGTGACACTATACATAGGATAAAAAAGTACATTCATAGATACAACATCTAGAAACATCACTTAATCTTCCATTATGATTGCATACTCCAACTCTTAACATAGTTCTGGATCCAATCTCTTGAACATTTATCAGTATAATCAGTACACTATCCACCAACAAACAATAAATTGACATCAATGATAATATCATTGATGACATTAATTTTTCCATTACTACACTTAGTGAAAAACATTGACAGAGATCATTGGTAATAGAATTACGAGCAGACTACAAGCATTACCAACGGACTACAAGAATTACTGATGAACAATGAGCATACCTGATAGAACGCAAAGGTCATGAGAAAATGCTAAGTATGGAATTGAACGACAAATACTGACAAGTGTTGTACCAAAAAAGTGAACATGACATCACTGACGGGTCAATAACATAACATTGAGATCATCACCGGTGACACACTTTTGAGAAAAAAAATGGACATAATAGAAAAGTCATACCCGATGACTAGTTCAAGAAAGGAACACCGATGACAAAGAAAACTGACCGTCAGAACTGACAGTCAGTTAGAGAACCCGCAAATAGTGGATCTGAGTTTTACACATGAGATAAAGCAATGTAATTCTATATATAGAGTTTTAATTTGTTTTAAATCATAACTTGAGGGTGAAGCAAGCTTTATGTAAACATTTTAAAGCATCCTAATGGATCTAAAACATATCTAACTAAAGATCAAGGTCAAGTTGTAAACCTTGGATCTAGAGTTAACTTGTGAAGAGTGAATCAAGAATTGAGCCAAAATCTAGTATAAATAGATTTTCAAATCAATTGTGATTTATGAATTCATTATTGTTGATGGCCATGAGGATCATCTAAGGAGTAGAAGGAAAAATTCAGGCAAAGTTCAAAAATAGATCATATCAGTTGTCAAGAACACACAGAGGCTACCGACGAGCAGACAAAGGTATTATTCAATTATGGAAGGATGATTACTTATACATAAGAAGATTTATTGGATCTGTTATCAGAAATTAGAGATTTTATACATCATCATATCAAATACTTATGTAGTTTCATTCTAACAAGTGCATCACATCTAAAATCCTTTTTTCGAAGGTGGACTTAACCATTCTTTACATATCTCTTAACAAAGTGCACACTTAACAGTGTTGCTAAAGCTTCAAATGAAGTAGATCTTAAGAGGTCTCCACTGTAATACTCCTAATAGGGTAGGTCATCAGAAGTGACCAATTGTAAGCCTTAACCAGCCCCTTCTTATCTACAGATAGTGAAGTCTTGTGGGTAACAATCCCCACCACAATTTTTACTTCCTAACAGGAGTTTTCTGTGATATCATATCTTGTGTCATGTGTTATCTATTTTCATGAATGTTT